>WSTV01000360.1:3283-31143 GCA_019632285.1 Tulasnella sp. 332 | reverse complement strand
TACAAATTATCAAGGTACTCACCCTTTCCCGAGCTTCTCGCATTTTACCGACCGAATCGTCGACGCCTTTGGAAGGTCTGCGGACACCAGCTTAAACACCAAGCGACGGGTCTGGTAATGCATAAGCTCTTTGCCATCGTTGAACGTGATGGTAGCCGTCGACTGAGCGTTCGCGTTAGGAGAGATCGTCGGATGCGCAAGTGCTGAGGGTCCAGGGATGGATTCATGTCGAGGTGAAGAGCCGGCTCTCAGTGGCGGGGCCGTTGGTGATGCACCGCTCGATCCGGACGGATTGTACAATAACGATGACTCCAAGCGGATGGTTGGAGGGATGGACGACCGGCACTGCGAGGGGAGGGTCGGTGACTGAATGACGTTGATTGACCTTGGAAACGCCTTGCCAGCCTGGCCATCAACGTCGAATGGAGTACGGGCTGGTGGACGGGACGAGATAACTTGAGCGTCCTGGGCGACTGTCGTCTTGACATCTGCCACGAACCACGCATCATTTAAGCAATCGCGGTAGTCAGCATTATGCACGGAATTGGAAGGTGTTGACGACTGACCGCCTCGGGGGATATATGATGGGGCACCAGTGGCCACGGGTTGGAGAGGCGGAGAACGACTTGGGTGGCCGTCAGATGGCCATCTGCCTCTCGACACTGAAGATGCGCCCTCTTGTCGCCCTAGTGCCCCGTCATGCATAGGTGGACTTGAAATACCCCGAAGATTGAGGGAAGTCAAGGCCGACGAAGACCAGCCAGCGGTGGTATTGAGTTCCGACCTCGGTAAAGGCGAGGGAGTGGCGGCGACGGCCTGAGAGGTATCCCTGGTCGTGTCGGTGTTGGCCTTTGCTGTGGCGACTGGTGATTGTATGGTCCACCAAGCGTCTGCGACTGGCCTGCGAATGGGTGATGGCGTCACTGGGGGCACCTCAGCAATTTCGCGTCCCATTTCCCCAGAAAGTTGAACGGGATCTTATTTCGATACAGGGTTAGTATTTAGAAACACAACTAGCGCAGATAAAGCTCACTTGTCCCGTCGAATGGATCCGAGGATCTCGTGCTGATCTTGAAGGACGCCTCAACATTCGAACTACTGGCATTCAACACTCGACAAGGCAGAGCGAACACTTCGAAGGCCTCAGCAGCATCTGCCACTGCTTTCGGGCCACCACTCTCGGTGGAAGTGTTGGAATCTGAGCAAGTTGAAACGTTCGTTTACATAGCCAAGGTCATGCAAACTCAGAAGCTCACCCATAATGTCACCAATTTCACGAGGGGTTGACACAACATCCTCCACGCCACGGGAAGAAGTCGTCAATCCCGCAATCACCTCGGAAGACACTTCAGAAGATGTTCAATATTAAGATGAATGACATATCGCGGAAACAGCCTTCAGCAAGAGTAGGACTTACACCCTATCTGGATTATCTTGGAGGAAGAGTGCGTGTCGACCAATTCGCCAAGGTTATGGCTTGTGGATGGGTTCACCAACACCGTTGTGAGGGCTTGAAATAAGAGTTCAGCGAGGAAAGTAACAAGAAGCCTAGAGGTAGAACTATAGACATACATGAAACCAGTGTTGAATCCCCCGGTGGTAACATGACCACTTCATCTTCGGAGAAACTGTCCGAGGACGAGTGCGATTGGTATGGATCGAACTGGGGGATAGAAGCGGACCGTAAGGCGGCAAGGACGAAACAGATGTCGCGCTTGAGAGCTTGCTGGTCGGTGGGGGCGGAAGCGGGGAGAGGAGGAGGAGAACAAGAGAGACCCGTTGTAAGGACGCGTCCTAGCAACCAATGTCATAAGATGTGTGGATACAAGCTCAAGCTCTGATCACATACTGGCGAGAGGTTTGCAATAACCTGACTCCTGAAGCGTATCTTCAGCTACCGTCGTGTCAACAGCTAGAGAAAGATAGAGCTCAGACGTGGTTATACGCGTATGCAATAATTTGATCTTACAAGTGGGCGACACGGTCGTCCCCAACGTTTCAGCACCTGCGAGATCCTTCCGGAGCGGCCGAAAACACACGGACGGCGACGGTAGGTCAAGGACTGGGTCATGTCGAAGTAGTCAGTCGCATTGGCATAGGTAGATAACTCTATTTACATACTGGAGTGCGCCTCTGCATTCGAAGATGTCTTCTGGTAGCGATCTGCACCGGAGACGAAGATCGGATGACTCTTGTCTGCAAACGAGGCTGGCTCGTTAGCCGCTGGGGAAGTAGGAGGTTAGTTTCGAAAGGTGACTTTCACAACATTCTGCACTCACAGATGTGTGACACAGGGGCGTCGGGTGTCAATAACGGAAACGAAGTGGCGACCTGTACGTCGCGGAGCGTGGTTGGAAATAAAACGGAGCGAGCTCCGTTTGGACGCAAGACAATAGAGACTGCAGTTTGGACATTGTGCTGCAGGGCCCGGTCATCCCAAAGATGGAAGGTGTTGGCTGGGATGGTCGGCGTTGAAAGGTTTAGGAACGGAGACTCGACGGAGGTACCTAGAGACCCTGGACGTGTGTGGATATGTGAAGTAACATCCAAACGACCATCTCCTCTTCTACCATCGCTGTACGCTCGAGGAGGGAGAGCCGGGAGGGCCTGTGAAGAGTCCAACAGGGTGTTAGAGCTGTAACACGTGAAGAAGATAGGTTGGAGGATTGGAACTCACCACGCTGGCAGCCTCAAAGCGATGCAATGGCAAAACACTTGGTGGAATGGCTGCAGCCCTAACGCGCTTCGACCACCTCGAGATCTGGATAAGGGTCGCAGTTTTGATGTCGCGAAGGGTAGAAAGGACGAAAGCAATGATAGAAGCGATGGTGATCCAGAAAGAGAGCATTGTTGGCGACGTGATGATTGCAGGTGAGTTGAGCGATACGTTTCTGAGCGTTGCGAGACAATATGCAGCGGGAGAGTAGGTTTGGAGCTTGAAGGAGGAGAGCTTTGTGGTGGCACCGGAACCATTTCGATTGAGGCTCAACAACAACAAGAAAAAAACAAGAAAAAAACCGGTACCGTCGATACTGAATGGGTCACGTTTCTCGCAGCTCTAGGGCAAAGGAGCGCTGCACATACGGGCATCTACATCTGCATTTTGAGGCGGGAGGTGCTGGGATTGCTGTTGCCTTGTAAGAAGAGACCAAACGGCTTCGAAGCTGAACGATTGCGTTGACGCCTGCAGTCCCGCATGAAGGCAATTAAATGGGAACACTTGACGCAAGGTCGACATGAAGCTGATGAAACTTTTCAAAGGTGTATCTGGGTTGCTCTCGGCCTGTACTAAGCTTTTCGAATCAAGGGTCAGACTCCTTTTCAGCCCGTTAACTGGAGTGACAACGCCAGTATCACCCGGTTCTAGATATGTGGTCAAGATCAAGATCATCAACCCGCACTCGCAGAGGGAACCAATCCGTCGGACGCCCGCTCCCATTGACGCGCTTCTAAGGACGCGGCCGCTCATCCTCTTCAGCACAAGATCACGCGACTGGGGTCCGAATCTCGCAGACAGCATCAGAACGAAGGCGGTAAGACCGATCCGAATTGTCTTTCGTCGCCACAGTCCCAGTCCCGATATCGCAAGAAGTGGAGCTTTATACGCCCAGTCATGGAGTATCACGTAGGTCTTCGATGTCGAGCCACACCCACAACGCATCACCTTCACCGGCGAACCTATGGAGTGAAACGAGAAAGAGATGAAAGAGGTGATAGCCTACGATCCTCCTGTGGTCTAACATTCAACCAAAGTCTAGGACGCGTGATCGGCGAACTCTTGGGAACTCTAAAGCTGGTGCTGGTTTTTCAATTCGCCCTGGGCTGAATTGACAGCCAACATGTTCCACCGACGCCTCACTGGCCGAGCCCACACCGGTAGGGAGGTACAGTTATGCACTAGCAATAGAGAGTGTTACTGGTGAGTTATAGCACTTTCCTGACAGTAGCTTCGTCCCTTTAACAATCTACCATACTCTGGCCCCCAATCTAGATCCCAATGGAGACCCACACAAGTATAATTACTTGGAAGTACCAGGCCCTCCAATCAATCCAACAAGGACTGTAGTGGCACTTGATTTTACCATAGTCTGTCGGATCAAGACAGCCACGGCCTATCGGCCTCGCGATCCCAAATATCCCCTTCTAGCTCAAGCGAGTGGGCTCGAAATACCCCCTTCGTGCGCCTTCAACCAACTTGTCTACCTTGGCCTTTGATGCCAAGCTTCGAAATCGTGGGCTTTCCAGGTCTGAGCGAACGGGCGACAACGCTCGCGAGTGGAACTTCCAATTTTAAACTTTCACCTCCCGAAGCTTATTCAATTCTTCCGATATGCTAATTACACGGCTCTTCGATTGCATTGGGTCCAATAGCTCCCTATGCCTCATATTACGTCCACAAGCTACGAGTTTCAGCAGCCGCCGAAAGGGTTGAACTGCCACGCCCCTACATTGGTGTCGTTCGCAGCCTACCATTCTCATAGTTGACAGTTGACAAATATCTGACCATCTCACTATATAAATACCTATTCAATATTTTCAAACCTCTTGTACTTGATGTCCAAAACTCTGAGGGCAGACCTCAACTACACGTACCCATGGTGCGCCTTCCGGAAAAGGTAGATAGAATCTGGAGAGGTGCCGTTACCAGACAAGCAAAAGTTTTGGAAGCTGAAGAGCTTTTCCAAGTGCCATAAGGTTGCCTAGTGAGTCAAAACGCTTCTCTTCGAACCAGCCACTGACTATATTTGCAATTTCTTCTCTTCAAGCTGCTCTGAGGACTGTCAGGTGAGCTAGCATCAGGCACATATGTCTTGGCTGGTCTCGTCCCTAAATATTGTTATCTCGAGCAGAAGAGACACTGGTCCGATCACAGAAACGCGTGCAAGAGCTTGTCGCACGCCAAGAATTTCCCACTTGTTTCGCATGAGATCTCTGAAACGTTAGAGCCAGCACTGTACGATGACGGTCCTTCTTCAGAGAGGCTTCATCATCACTCCTTGAACGAGCGTGGCCCGGAGACAGAGCAAGTGAATGCGTTTCTGCGCAAGCTCGATCTGGAGCATGTCAGCAAGCACGCCGTGAGTCCGGGAGCTGCAATGAAATAGATGGATGTCCCGTGACACTGAGGTGCCTTTCTCCCACTCTGACAGTTCCGAAAGCAAGTTAAGAGCGCGTGTGGTGGATTCGTCTGTTTCAATTTGAATCATCCTATCCCTCAAGCGGCAAAGACTGGCCGGTTTTTCTGGCTGTCGTGCGGCTTCTTGCAGTCCCACACCAAGGACACCAGCCTCCAGAAGATTGTGGATGAGAGAGTTAGTACGCAAGTGTACTATGATTACCTATTATGATAAGATCTACAGTGATGTTGGCTCGCACTACGCTATGCTCTTTATCTTGCCGAGCGAAGATGGGTTCTCCGTAGCTGTTTGGCCAATGGAGAGAGCGTTGCTTATGCGATAGTGTGTGCGTCATGAGACCATGGCGGCGAATGGGATAAACTAGTTTATGGTATCCATAGCATCCTCCTTGTCTGAGGGACAGAGTAATTTGATTTGACTGCCTTCAATGGCGTTCTGTCGAATGTCGCACGGCGCAGATTGGAATCTCAGCTGCCTCCGCCATTTCTTTCATTCAGACATGCAAGCCCCCCAGATTTCTACTCTAGAAGCACGGGAAGACTCTACCCCTCCCCCAGCTGTATCTGAAATACCTGTGGAGCCTGCGGGTACTGCCACATCCGCCGACAGCAACGATGTCCCACCTCCAGTCACCACCAGCACACGGCCAACCCGGCCACAAAGGCAGCAAGACCGTGGTCGGGAGGTCTACGTTGAAGAAGATGAAGAAGATGAGCTAATTGACGATGATGATAGCGGTAGTCCGTCAAAAGTCATTGTGCGCGCATCGGAGATGACGATGGCACCGCAAGCTCCTCAGCAGACTATCGTTCCCCCTCCGCCTCCCATCGGCGAACTGCAAACGCCGCCTCCTGGATCTGTAGTCCCCCGAAAACGAGCGTACAAACGGAAGGAAAAGACTGCTACTACTGGCAGCAATCTTCCGACCCCACCATCCATGCCCAGCGATGCTGTACCTGGTCCAGACGATGTCGATGCACCGGCCACCGCCAAAAGACGCAGAGTTCGCTCAGCTCCAAAGGCTACACTAGAAGTGAAGCGGCAAGAACCGGATTTGCAGCAGGATACTGCGAGCTTGATGATGTGGAGAATGAACGAGGAGCAAAACAAGCCTGATTTGGACGCGAATCTACATTCACAAGGCCATGCGGCGCCGTCAACGGTAGCGCCTGTATCTTCATCGCCTGAGAAGAGGAAGCGCGGGCCACGGGTAGGTGCTAGGGATGATCCGGAGACCAGTGGAAATGGCAGCGCACATCCACAGAAGCGAAATCGATCCGCCAAGACCAGCGCCGGCGGCCCCTCACACCAAGAACGGGTCCCAGTAGAAGAAGGTAAGTTGTCCTTTGGACCACCTTATCAAAAGTTCAAATCAGCGTTGGATTTAATTATTTTACCATTCCAGCATACTCGCAAGACTACCAGACTTCTCGCCCGTCCTATGCCGATCAGACCTTCGCTCCATACCCACAACACCAGCCCGATGCCTCTTACCCATCCTCTATTGATCTCATACACGCTATCGACCTACAAAGATTCACTGTTCCGGAAGATATGTCTCCTGAGGACCTCCCCTCACATGTTCTCGCAGCAGCGCCCCGACGACCCTTGCCATACACGACGAACGCCGTTGATCCGGCGAACAATGGGTTATGGAGCTGGTATGCTGGACCACTCGATAAGAGGCGATGCAGGAGCTGGGGCAAAGTAACGAGGACGATTCGAACGATTGGTGGGGGGACGTTCTTAGCCAAGATTTGGATTGGAGGTTCGTTCGCCGTCAACCTTTGTTTTTCCTATGTTATTTGGACTACGGGACTGACGGGGACCAACCTTTTTATGAAAACTTCAGACGCTCACTCTGAGATAGATCACATACGACCACCGCCCCCGCCTCTCATGTTGGAACATGCACCCACGGCATCGGTTATCAGCAAGGCGTCCACGCCCGTTCCAAGCAAACCGTCGAAACCAAGGAAACCTCGAGTGCGGAAGAATCCTAACAACGGCGACGTGGCGACAGTAGCAAGTTCGGCCGCACCCACCCCTCCAATCGTCAAGCCGCAGAATGCCATGGCTGACGCGGCGCATGAGTTGGAGATGCTCGCCGGTGGGACATAGAAAGCACCTCTCCTCATCCATCGATGTTGGCTCCACTGATGGTCCGTGCTATATAATTGCTGTCCATGCATTGACAAGATGCACCTACATCCCCATTGGGCTGGGTTCGTCACGCCTGAAGCTATCCCTTGCGGCGAGTTTGCAGATCCAGATACTTCTGTTTTGTGACGAAATGAGGCCCTGCGAGTGCCAACCGATCTCGATCGTCTAGATTTGACGAAAATATACGATGTTCATCTATGTCTCTGCCTCCTCTCAGGCGTCGTCTTCTTCTCCCTCATTTTCAGCATCGCCATGATTGGAATCTGTGTCCACTCATCCAGTTCAAGCAGCCTCTCCACAGGCCACACATCCGCCGAAGCGCCATTGTCCAACGGATACACAAACAGCATAGCATAGTGCGTCTGGAGATCACTAAGCAGGACCAATGGAATGTTGCAAACTATCAATGACTCGAAGGTTGTGAGAAACTCATGTAATGGCTTGCAAGACTAGATCCTTCATCTTGTCGCGCATCACGCAGCAAGGTATCCAGAGGAATCCGCCAGAGCCCGCGATGTGCGGCACAGGGTACCTCAAGTTGAAGCAAACGAGTCCACCATCGGGCCCTCTCTCCAAGGCTTTCTGGAACTGGGATTCCAAGCGAGTACCATTCCATCGAGTGCGTCAAGACCGTCTTCCAAGAGCCATCTCAGCTGACTCGCAGGATACTGACTGATCTACTCTAAATCAAGCTGCCGCATGAAAGCTTTCAGTTTCTCTGTCTTCACGTTCATTTGCTCATCATCCGACTTCGACGTCAAAGAGTGGTGGCGGAGCCGTTCTGATACGGGAGCATCACCGAAGGGTGCCGTCTCCATCTCTTCTGCTGCTTCGTGAAATGTATTCATTGCCGGAATGTTTTGTGACTGAGATAGCTGCCTGTAGATGGGCCAGTGCGCCATCTGTAACCCATCCGATTATATAACCCTATCCAACGACAGTCGCAGGGTAATAGCAAAACGGACCTAGCAGGGCTTTGAACAGCTTGAAGCGTCATAACCTCAGCCGAACGTCCGAATCAGATACTATATACACACTCACCATGCAATCTTCTGGCACGCTGCGCAGCTCATGAGAGTTCGATATACCCTCTCGTCCGTACTCTCATCGATCTCTCGAGTCTCTCGGAATGCGTATGACGGGTTCATAAAATTCATGTTCTCTGTGAAAGGTTCAGACGTCGGCATAGGAGGAATAGGTTCACAGCGGTAGGTAGGGTGATGGGCGAACGGCCATACAGAACGTAAAATGTGACAAATCCAGTCCCCGTGCAAGGTCATAGTGTTCTCCGGCGATAAGAATAAGTAATCGGCTCAAGACAGCCTCGTTTTCTTCTGGGCTCTTCCGCTGTGCCTATCATCGTTGCCCTTCCAAGGCCGCCCTTCGCGCCTGGGCTCTGACCGGCCCTTGCGCCTCCCGTCACCACCACCTGCATATCGCTCCTCGCTAGCTCCGCCATCACCATCGCTCCTGTAGAATTCTCCTCTCGCATACGGTCTCGCCTTCTTCTCCTGTTGCGCGATCTTCTTCTGCTTCTTCTCCAACACTGTGGTGATCATCCTCTGCCCGCCCTCCTTGGCTAGGTCATCAAACTTAGCTCGAAGTAAAATCTTTTTCTTCTCAGCTTTATATCAAAGGGACAATATGTTTTTCAGATCCTCGCGATAGAGTAAGGCATATTATAAGAGATGAGAAATAAACTTACAGTCCTTCAAGTACCAGTCCTTCTTTCCTGCAGCTCGCTTCTCGTTCTCCTCTCTCTTCAGCTTCTTCAACACATCCCTCTCCCTCGCGTTCTGTTTACTTCTCTGAATCAGACTCTCCACGCGCTTCAGATTCCTCTGCAACTGATTGATCTCCTTCTCGGTCCGTTCCATCTGACGGAGACTGAGGGTCGGGATCTCAGTGGTTGTGTTGGTATTGCGTTGGTGCTGTTGTTGCTGAAGCTCCTTCCGCATAGTCCGGATGTTCTCGCGGAGTGTTTTG
This sequence comes from Tulasnella sp. 332, assembly GCA_019632285.1. Taxonomy (NCBI): domain Eukaryota; kingdom Fungi; phylum Basidiomycota; class Agaricomycetes; order Cantharellales; family Tulasnellaceae; genus Tulasnella; species Tulasnella sp. 332. The sequence continues at coordinate 21,856 of WSTV01000360.1, read as the reverse complement.
GCTTCCTGCACTTGCAGCTCGTTGATGAAGCCATATGATTTTGCATATTTCTCCGCGGAAAGCTCTCCAGATAGCGCTGAGAAGCGGGGGTCGCGGCGGTCCTTTGAGGAAGTTTCGGAATGCCCAGTCTGATTATTGCGCTTCTGGAGATGAAGGAGAGTAAGTACCCACAATCTTGGTAGGTTCAACGATTTGGCGGTATCGAGACACAGGCCGTTTGGAGGTGATAGCTGTCGGGCTACCATGACAGAAACGTCAGTGAGAACGACTGCAATCGAAATGATAGTTCGCCACTAACGCATGTTTGTGCGTCCTTTTCTCCACCTTTTTCCGGTCCGCGGCGAGTTTGAATTCCAACGGAGGCCCATCGTCATCGTCATCTTCATCATCCGACGCTGTCCCTGTAATTGCTCCACGTTCGGGCTTCTCGGATTCGCTTCCATCCGAGGACGGAGAGTTGTCATCATCGCTGTCATCCTCGCTCTCTTCAACCTCGTCCTCCCGGGAGGCGGCCTGTGCCGCTTGAAGGAGGGTTCCGAGTGGCAAGGAGGACATCTCTTTCGAATATGAGGAAAATGATCGCGTCTATGGGGTTATGCTCATGCCAGGAGGATCAGATCAAAGAAAAGGCTTACTATCTTGTAGCCTTCGCTGGACCAAACGAAGCGTTCAGCGATGTGAAATGAACCAATGCCACGAGCAAAACTTGCCATCTTTGTCGCTTCATCTACCTCCTCGTCCTCGTCCCCATCACTCTCTTCTTCCGAAAGCCCTTCCACATCCTCATCATCTTCCCAGGCAGCAGCACGAGCCTTCTCCCCGTCCATATCGTCCTCTGAACCATCCTCGGAATCTTCCAACATCATGCCCTCCGCGACGTCCGATCCTTCCCGTTCATCTTCTTCGGCAGCAGATCCTTCTGAGCTGTTCAAGTCTAGTTTACGCTTAAGCGCTGCGGGAGGATATCTTTGAGATTGATCCTTGCGGGTGTTGGTGACTTTGGGCATGAAGGATGGAATTGAAGACCTTCCATGCTTAGTCATCAAAACCGGAAAACTTCAACATGCCGGCCGGTCGGCACTTGAGAATCTCTTCTATCACCGGATTGGACGTCAGGCTCAGATACAATATTCAGAATCAGCAGGTGCAAGTGCATGTATTTTCTTGGTCCAGAGCTCAGTTAAACGAGCCTGTGTCTTGGCCCTTTGCGCCATGACCCAAATGAACCGGCTCGGCCGCATTCCTAGATCTAAAACTACGAGCGAGGGCCATTGGGGGAGGAATAAGGCTAACGTAAAAAAAAAATTACTCCATGTTATATCCATTCAAGCTCCAGGGCCTAGCAATTGCTGTCGCTATCAGATGACCAGGATCAGGCTCTGGGTATCTGTATATGTCTTTTGTGTACTCACGATAGCCATGAAAGTATCCCTCTCTGTTGGAGGTAGAGCTTGAATCTGAGCTGGAGTAAGTGCGAGAACCCTCATCACGACCTCCTGAAAACACCATGAACTGTGAGCCAGCTCCAACATACATGTCGCGGTAATTGTTTGCATTCACGCACCTTTTGATCGGGAGGAAGATGCATCGCAGCAGCTGGTAGAGGCGGCGGACCTCTAGAGATTGGAGGCGGTGGATAGGGGGCTGGAATCGGTTGTTGTGGCGGCTGCCTTGCGACTGGAGGAGGCTGCGCGGCTTGCGATGGGCCAAAACGAGAGGGTTTGGATGCTTGTTGGGGAGGTTGTTGGGAAGCGTATGGTGGCCTCGATGGAGGATAAGACGGATTTGGCTGGTTAGGAGGAGGGCCGCTGTACTGATGTGGTGGCGGTTGTTGTGACTGATACGGTGGGAAAGAGTTCGAAGGAACACCGCCATAATTGGATACAGGCTGAGGTGCCATAATCGGTGGAGGCGCGGCCTGTGGAGGTGCCTGTTGACCTAATGACGCTGCGAGGGTTGTCTAGATATCCAAAATTGCGAGGGTTGTCAGTGGTCGTTCAACAAAAACGGATGGGTGCGCTCTCACTTGGAAAGCGTCTTGATCAACAATGTTAAGTGAGACCATGGTTTTTATTAGACCATATGCGAGCTGTGGATGATTGCCGATGATTGCTCGAACCTGGTCGATCCCGGCGGGGGAGTTATTCGTACTCGTGAGGATAGTCTTTCCATTATTCAATTCCAGTTTAAATTCCTTCACTGTAATAAAGATGATTCAATCGACTTACCTTCATTGTGACGAGTAGCTCCAATAGCTGATTTGTCAACTCGGGGTCGGCCATACTTGATGGGTTGGAGGGACGAAAGGTCCCCGTTGCGGTGTTTGAACATTTCATACCTAGCTAGACTGTCCACCATCCCCGATGCTGCGTATCCACCTCTCGAGCGTCCTTTCGCTACTACTATTGATATGCCCAACTACATGGGCGGATGATGCTTCAGTGTGTTCAGTTACACAACGCGAAAGCATCTATGATCTCAGTCCGCTATCTCGCCAGTGAGCAAGAGTACCACAGCCCCTGTCTATATCACCAATTACTCATCATTGACCCTTCCCTGCATCAAGACACGATTATGTGACATCACTGAACGGAAGGAACTATACTTTGAACGTATGCCGGGCCATCACCAGCGAACTATGGAATTTAGACGCTGACGGCGTCGGGGGATTCTGGCGCGCAGATCATGGGGACCTTTCAATGGGGTGCGTGCTTCCATTCTCAATCTTCCCAAAGGCTTGGGATTCAGCACAGCGAGAGACTTGCTGGTGATCAATTCATGCAAGCTGAGTCTCTCGAGAGGCAACGGCTTCAGCGGCTTAGCTTCTCAGGGTCTATCCACGTTTATGGCGGACCCTTACCCTCCATCCAGCTTCGACTCAACTAATATCTCAGGGTACGAACGCTCGCTAATCTTCATAATCGAATGCATAGGAAGTACAATGCGACACCGGTAATCTATAACGACGAGCCGTACATCTTCATGAGAGACGGCTCTCAGTGCGCGATAGGCTCTGACCAGTACGCTTCCACTGCAATACGCTTCTTATGTGACGTGACTGTCGCAGAAGGAAATCCGCAACTGGTCGCTCACCTCCCTCCTGATGGGGAACCGTGTTCCTTCTTCGTTGAATGGCGGACGAAGGTACGTCCACCCGGATGCATCTTTGTATCCAGGCAACTAACTTTTGGCATTCGTTGGGCTTGTCTTAGTACGCTTGCCCTTCCACGAAGCAAGCCGGAAATGGTGGATTTATTGCCGTTTTCTCAGCTATGTAAGCGATCCTTCATCAACTCGTTCTGGAAGGTCGCGACTTATTGAACATGTATATTGAATAAACCCTTTCCTTAACAGCCTCTTTGTTGCTTTCCTCGTGTATATTTTCGGAGGCCTACTTTATAACCGTTATGCACTCGGCCTTCGAGGGCAAGAGCAAATCCCGCCCATCTCATGTATCCCCCTTTCTTCCACACTTCTCTCCCTGCAAAACATCTTCTACACGATTCAAGACAAATGGGATAGCTTCAGGTCGGATTCCGGTGGCTATGGAGGTGGTGGAGGAAAGCAATGGGGAAGCTGGCGAGGTGGCAACCAACGGGATGGTTTTTCAAGACTTCCACGGGAGGAAGAGGAGGCGATCATGGATGAGAGGTTTTCCTTGGAGGAAGAGGAGGAGGAGGGGCCAGTGCTGTATAACGACATACATCGACAGCAGCTGAACGGGCCTGGCTCGGTCACTTTGCCGGTACCCGCGAGGAATGCCCAGGGAGGTGGAGTAGGCAAGACCTAAGCTGCTGCTTTGTCGGAATCGCTGCTTGTGTTGCATTGTAACTTTAATCCACTATTATACTATCTGCGCCCTCTCTGGCCAGCTGGTTCTCACCCAGAAGGCTCGGTGTCCCCTGATGTTCTTAGCTTTGAGGATATGAATAAGTTTAAGAAGTCAAGCGGTGGCTATTCGAGCCGCACGGTTGCCAAGTCACGAGCTTGAAATTTTGGATCCCCATACTATCTTCAGAAAAGGTTGTGCTTACAGACCCCACACGTACTGCAGGTGCTGTATAGAGGTTGTTCTCTGACTTGAGAGGTGTGAAAGCGGAGTCCGCTCAGTGGCTAGGTTGATATCAACAGAGTTAGTTATCGTCCTAAGATGCGCCTTAAACTCATCCGGGACACGAACAGATACTCAAAAGACGAAACTGTGATGAACCGTGGGTACGACAAAACGTCATCCCTGACGTTTCTTTCGCTTTGTGGCCCAATGCTCTGGTGCCAGTCAGGCAGATTTCTACCCTCTGCTCAATAAGAATCGAAACCCCGCTTTCCAAGCGCAACACCACTGGTGATGCGATCAGACCATGGCGATTCCCCGTTCGCCTTTGCATGCTCCTCTACGCTCATACCTTGAACCTCCTCGGCGATCTCCTCAACTCGGCGTCCCTATCATCGTCCTCGTCGTCCTCCGCTAGCTGTCCTGCACGCGTCTTCGCCTTCGCCTCCGCCTCCGCCTTCAATGCCCTAAAGACAGTATATACTAACGGCAAAACCTTGGTGTCCCCAAGGGAAGTATTAGCCTGAACCAACAGCTCCCGTATTCAATTTACCTTCGGAGGTTTGATGTCGGAAATAACGAGGTGAACCATGCGAAGCGCTGTGCAATGTCGCATCGCTGTGGGAGCACGTCGTCCACGTTGTGGCGTGAGGTCATGTGGGTGGCTAACCACAGGATGGATTCCAAATCATGGATGTAGCTGTGCTTGGGCGGCGCTGCCGAGTCGTTCTCCGTGCCAGTCGGACGTGCAAAATGGTAGCAAGTGTCCTCTACTTCGCAGGCCATGAAGAACGCCCTGCCCTAGATGCAGCACATTTAGCTCTAGGCCACTCATATACAGACCAGTGACTCATAGTGCAAATTCCATCTGTCGGAGAGGTAAGATCATATTTCTTCGCATATTCTACGTCAGACAATATGCCACGACCCCGATCTTTATGTTTCTCCTCGGGGATTCGGTGAGCATTCCCGGAGCTCACGTCGCGGTGTACATAGCCACAAGACTTCATTGTTTCCCCAGCTGCATTTTGTAACTGTGTGTCTGGAGTAAGGTCATCCACCAGATACTGCGTGACCGAGACAGGGTGGATGTGGGGTTATTCTCAAGGGTGACCATTGCCTTCTTTTCGTGGCCACTCTTTCGTATGCTCTCCCCGAAAGCAGCGATAAATGGACCAGAGGATGTACTCGAAGGCTGCGAATGGTGCATTCTCGAGATCCTTGCTCTGGGCCGCCTCTGTAAGTCTGCGCGCTCGTGTTACGTGCTTCCGAGAGCATTGGTAAAGAGAATACAGAGCGAGGTGTTTTCTCGAGGGGTGTTTGGTGTTATCAAGTGCAAAAATGGGGCAGCGACTGTGCAGTGAGGGCGAACACAGATTGGAACAAACCAACAACCAACAAGGGTCCGATATACAAATCTGCTCTCGTTCCAGTGTGAACGCGTTCTTAGCTCTGCGTTTGCAACTACAGTCCGACAGCCAGAGATCCCTTATTATACTACTACAGGATATTACCCTCACCTCAGTCCCCGCTTTTCACCATCACCCCGTGACTCGACGAAGAATTCTCTCTGAAATTCGGACACTCATCACAACAAGATCTCCGTGGAACGAGAGTTGCTAGTCCGTCAAAAGAGTTTGATGTGGCAAAAAACTTGAGGAGACGAACATGCGTGGAGAGCAGTCACAGGGAAACAGCAAAATATTCACGTGATCGTCGTAAAAGGGAAGGCCAAGACATGAGGTGAGAATTGATTGCTCTTTATGTGGGGACCAAGGGATGGGTAAAAGATCACTGGGGTTTTTCTGGTCATTCCTAATTGCAATTATAGCGATCCACCTCGTCCCATCCACTCAAAGACATAAGCAAAAGACCCTCCGATAAGTTCCTTCTTTATTACTACACAATTATAGGATTATATACGGTGACGCTCAAATCTAAATTGGTGCGAATCACAGTTCACCATACTTCAGGGCCGAAGTACCCCTTCTCCGGTATCGGGCGCAGCGGCATCCCAGCGGCATCGGCTGTATTGGCGTAGACAGTATTTCCCCACCACGCCTGAATACCGTGTATTCCAATCATACCGTTGTCAGGATATTGAAGGCTGCCATGAAGTTGATGACAAGGTCAATAGGTGTCAAGGCGCATCGCTATTGCTATCAAAGTTTGCTCACGTGAAGAAGATGAAGACGACCGAGAGAGCGAGTCCGGAGTCCATCGCCGCAGAGAGGACGTAGTTGTACTTAGCCCACCAGGCAAAGTGTCGGCGACGGATGACGAACTGGAAGATGAATCCAACGATGGCCCATGGCACATCTGATCACAAGCAGCCTGTTAGTAAACCCGGCCGTTTGGATGACTTATGATGACTGGGTAGACTCACAGTTCACCGCGGTCGCTGGAGGGATCGCACCGGTACCGCTGAGGATTACGGGGATATTGATGTACTTGAAGAAAGACTGCGGGAACTTCTTCGTCATGAAGTATGGAATGCAAGGTGCCACCGCCCCGATGAGGAAAAAGTAAAGGAGAGCGTTGTAGATTTGCCCGCTATTGTATTGATACCTCGGTCCGATGACGCCCCAGATGATCGACGCCGTACCAAAGACTTGCGTGCCCGGGCAGATGAAGCTAAGAAACGCAAAAGTAGGGTTAGACTTTGTACTCCAAAAATGTGATGGAGTTGAAAGATCGCACCCGTCAGCCTGTTCAGGGGTACACATCCCATGGATGTTAGAGAACATCCAAGATTGAACTCCAAGCTGGACGGTGCCTGCAAGAGCAGTGGCCCAGACCTGACCCCAAAACATGCTACGAGGAGGTATCTTCATATAGTGACCGAGCTTCATGTCTGAAGCAAAGGCGAGCGCTTGGGCCATGGTGATATAACCATAAGTCTTGAACAACATCATCGTCTATTGCATCAAAAGCCGAGGACAGTCAGCGTTGGAGAATGACAGTCCAGTATGGTGGTCAACCTACAATTGGCTTGCCTGGAAGCCAGTACCCGATAATTAGCTCCGTAATGACGTTCAGGCCAATTTGCTGATTCGTGATGGCTTGAATCATGCCGATGGGGATGGTATAGGTGAAAGCAATGATCAAAGCGACGACAAAGGCGTAGATCGGGAACTGGGTGTGCCATACTTCTAGAGCCACGACGGCGCAAGTAAACATGGAGACTGTGGAATTCGAGGCGAGAAATCATCAGCACAAATTTTAAGAGGGTGAGAGCGGGATCACGTACCAAAAATGATCCCGTACCACCACTCAGGAACCTCCTTGTACTTTGACATGAGCCTGGCGTGAATGTCCGGCTGTTCTGACAACGACCGACGGGCCTGAGTCCAGATTTGTTTCCTGAAGTAAAGGAAGGCGTGGACGATGGTGGCGGTGATACCCGCAAAGGAGAGACCATAGGAGAGTGCGAAGGTTGTCGAGAGGAAAAGAGGTGAGTAGGCCTTGTATGCCGCGAGATCGAGGGTATTCTCCGGTGTGAGGATACGGCTAACGTTGTATCCATGGCCTGAACGGAAGGTCATTAGCAAATCTAGACCATGTATTCGGTTGCAATCACTGCACCTGTGTTGTCGTAGGACGTGCGACTGCTAATAGGCAGGTATTTGGCATACCAGGTGTTCGTGTAGTATAAAATTGGCGTGATGAACCCTGGATAGACATTTCCAGCACGTTAACAAGCAGATTCGCGGATTCGACCAATTGGAGTACCTACAGAAGAAGAAGAAAAATCCACAAGCAACATTCGCCTCAGCCCACCAGGGGGTGGCAAGAGGTGACCCAATGTAGGCAATCTGTGACCAATCAAAGGTGATGACGGAGCCTCCAAGGCCGTGTATCACACCAAAGAGTTGGTTGACAACAACATTCTGTGATAAGAATTAGGTCCAAATTTCATAAATGATGATCCGAGGAAACACTATGATCTGGGGAGATAGCACTCACATCAGGTGCAATCCAGCATACCCATGAGAAGTACGACATTGCGGTGAAGAGATAGCCAGGCAAGAAGTACCAGAAGAAAGAGAACGCGCAAGCGTAGCAGAAGAACCTCTCGCGAGAGAGCCCTGCCAACTTACCCGCCCCAGGAAGCTCAGCCGAATGCAGAGTATTAAACAATGCGGCGTAGACCAGGTTGGCGGGCCAGACTGTGTGACACAATATCATTACCAGCAGTGGGTAAATAAGGATTTTGATCGTGCGTACTCATCGAGGGCGGAGAGACGAGGAAGCGGCGCATGATGCCCCCGATGGAGAAGCCAATCAACTGGGTTGACATGACGATGAGCCACTGATAAGAGAAGCCCCAGACTTCATTGTAGAAGGTACGTTGCACAGCTATGACATCCGTCGCATATGCAGAGCCTGACGCCACGTTGGCCATGATGGTGATCAGCACATGTCTGAATAGTAACAAATTCATTTAGTGCTGGTATTGTGGCTGAACCGGCGAGCTGGTACTCACTCCTTGATAGTGAATGGGCCCGGATTCAAGCTGGCTCCAAAGATCTTCCAATCTGGAAGAACAGCGGCCACAAAACGTCCAATGGGAAATGACAACAGCTGGGCGACCAGTGAACCAATGGTGACGGACGGGTAACGGAAGGTGAAGAATCTACAGAGAATTGAGTTGAGTCAGGGGCGGGTACTGATCTACTGCGGCTACGCGGCTCACTGATTAAGTCCAGGAATAAGGATAGCCCAAATGAGCCCGATAACCCAAGCGCGGATTGTGCTGACTGGCATGTGCGGATCGTCCGTGTTCGCCACCGCGGAGCGAACCTCTGGGTATGGCGAGTCGTCTTCGTAGTCGCCGACCTCTTCTGCATCGAGATTTGGGTCGCCATCGGAGCTCGATCCTGAAGGATCTCCTTTATGCCTGTGGTGCAAACCTTCCTCCTCGAAGACCTGTTCCGCGAAGGCAGCATCTATTACCTGCACGTTTAGAGCATCCTTTGTTTTCTTCTCCTCGAGTTCTAGTGTTTCAAATTTTGCCGCCATCTGGGACTCAGCCTGTAGATTTGAAAAGGTTGAGGGGATTTGCTGTTCCGAGATGACAATTGAAGCTGGTTTTGTAGACGGATACTCATGATATTGCTCAGCCTATCTACGAAGCAGATTGTCAGGTAAAAAATTCAATCGAATATCGCGTAGAATGCAAAATACCATCGTCAGTCTACGCGATCAGAACGCACTCCGTGTCAGTTGCGCATGGGGGTGTCGTCTCAGTCATCTCGGTCTGAATACAAAGTCCACCTATCATTTTCGGCAATCAGGCACTTCGAGCACAATGGACTCGTGTGCGCAATTTGAAGTGTAACTGGTCTTTTGTTCAGCAACCTCAGTTGATGATAAGTGAGCGCCGGAAGCGAGAGACGGGTCGGTCAGCGTGAGAGCTCAACTCGTGTGCCTGTCGACTTCGAAGACCCACGGTATTGGATATTGAAAAAGATCGAAGGATTAGATCCGGATTTCCAGCAGCATGAATGATCTTCTCCGTAATAGAGGGGCAGAAGGGATGATATCTGTTGCCAAAAAAAAAGTCTAGGGTCGGCATCAAGTCGAGTAACACAGTTGAAGCTGCTAGGTACTATTTACATCGAAAGCATGAAAAACGGCAGCTTAGTGCTGAATGGAAGAAGGCCACTGATCGCTTTTAGCCTCGCTAGGAAACATCACCACCACCATGGAGAGGTCGTGATCTTCGTGATCAGCGCCCCGCCCACCGCGTCAACTGGACGCATCTCGCCAACATGGTTGACATGCATTGGATATTGTGCCTCACGGATCTTCTCGCCCCAATCGAAGTCCACCAGCCTCACTCAAAGGTCTCCAGGATTGGGCTGCGAGACTAAGAGTTCGTGTCACGGATGTCTCCGTGATCGTCCCGTTCCGCATGGGTTATCCCCACCATCACCTTAACTGCGGCGCGGAGCAATCCACTGATATTATGCCGCTCCTCGTCTTTCAGGAGAGGGGCTGGTTTGAAGACTTTATGGTCCAAATGCTCCATCACGGTCATAATCCATCTACCTGCCAACTCATCGTAACCAAGGAGGGCCGATGCGAGCTCATGTTTGGCACAGATTTCGCGGAGGGAGCAGGAGTAGTTCCGCGTGAACTTGATGAAGACATCTTTTCCGGAGTCTTTCGCGTGGAAAATCAACTTGTTCTCCCGAAGCGTCTGATAAAATTGATCCGGGCCAAGCAATTGGGTGACACCACCAACGTGTAGGAGGTTGGATACGGGAGGTTGTTGGTCCTCTCCGTCTGCCTTGTATGCGACGTGTCGAGCGAGCTGACAGCTGAGTTGAAGGCGGCGAAAGTCCTGGCGGCCTTGTTTATCATCAGTCCATCGCATGGGTGCCAGAATAATGGAATGGCTGGATTCAGCGCACCAACCCAAATCTTGTCATCGGTTATTACAACTCCAGCAAAACCCACATACGCCCCTGTTTGCAATGTCGTCAACATACTGTTTAACATGAAGGCGCAGGTTTCTTACCGAAACACATATCAAGAGGCATGGCATGACAGAAGCTTCATGCACTTACCGCACCCCGTGAGTCCACTCGACATAGTAGTAGGACGCCTGGATGAGTGATTCCACCCCCTTCACTCCTATCTCCCCCTTAGCATCAGCTAAAACTAAGAGAAGATCATCGACAACGACATGCCCACTTAAGGTGTATGGAGTTTGTGGTCACGTCGTGAGGACCCACTTGAAGCGAGAGCCTAGATAGTTGGTGATGATGTGATTGAACCCAAGCGTCCGCCAAGTTTCGTGAGGCTGAAAGCCTCTCAAGTAAGAAAAGTGCTCTGGAGCGAGATATTGATCGTGATGCATCGGGATGATTGTGTCGCATTTGTCAAGGAACCTGCCAAATGCCGGATGCAGCAGCGTGACTAGTAGATCTTGCGTACTGCAGGGTCTGTCGATGGTTACTGTATTCCAATCAGGAGTAGATGTAAGCTTGCTTATTGAAGCTTTCGAAGATGGGTCAGTGCATTTGACGTCCCTGTGAATCTGCGCTCAATAATCTTCCGGGCTGTCTTCACGGCGACGGTTATGGGATGTCTCTATAACATCTCAATTCAGAAAGAACAAGAAAAGAATTCTAAAATTCTATGCGTCATTTCCACGTAAACGATGATGTGAACCCCGGTGGGCCGTGGTTCGGGAAAGTATTCGCCGACCATCGTAAGATTGTTATCCATTTCCTGCAAGTCTGTAATATTGATGCTTTTAAGTCTTTTATTCAAACGGGTGAGCTTCAATCTCTGGGCGTCCTGGTTGTTGATAACGAACTTGCCAGCGTCGGCCTCTTTCAAATGCTCGACTGTCCTAGAAATCGAAACTGGGACTGCTCTCCTACCCGATATCTATCCACGGTGCTTGACGCAGCATAAGGTTAGTTTTTTTTTTGTGAGAACGGTGGCAAACTCGCCAACCGAGCGAACCGAGAGAGCTCGGAACAGTGTGGGGTTCTTGCGGACCCACTAAACCCCCCCTCCGCTTTGGCCTACTGGGATAGACCACGGGTGTACGCTCGCCCCCCGGCCATATAGGCCGGCAACTTCATGCACCCCTCAATAGCCCCATAACTCGGGGCATAAGTTTAGTTGCTGTCGGTCGGTCACACCAATGGGACAGGAAGACTGTTTGTTTGTATTTGTTTGTATTGATGGTTCAGTCATAGAAATTTGACCAATGGATAGGATACTTCTGGTATTGAAAGCGAGTAATCGTCTCGAAGGATCGGATCTGTATTGTGAATAGCATAAAAGATCGTCTCGGTAATATAGGAGTAGAGCAGGAGGAGGAATGATGTCCATCATCAAAAAGAGTCTCGACATGTGTCCGATAAAGAGTTCAGGGTGCATAGCAGGCGGATGAAGAGAGAGAAGCGAAGAGAAGCAAGTATTTAGTTTTGTGAAGAGAAAGGGAAGGATAGGATGAGAAGAGGGAACAAACAGTGTGGAGACCCCTCGAAGTATGCAGTGAGTGTGTATGAAGAAAACAGGTAGACTGTCCATGTGCGGCGTTAGGATGTTAATGCAAAGAGCGGCTGTGGCCAGTTTATAGATCACTGATACCGAGGGTCGTTCCATCGCTGGGCTGGCGGTGGAATTGGGTTCGCGGCGCCAGGTGGTGGCGCGGGAAGTTGCCTAGACGAAGATCGCCTCTCATCTTGCAGATGAGCCGCAGGCTGCTGTTGAGGCGGTTGAGACTGCTGGTGCTGCTGAGACTGTTGATGCTGTTGAGGCTGCTGTCCAGCGCTTCCCGCTTGCTTTGGCCCAGACTGCTTCCTAGCTGATGGTCGTGGCACTCGTCGTGCCTCACTCCCAGGAGGCACCACCGGCCCGTGATCCACCAAGCTCACACCACGAGCCGCACGCGATGTTGCGTTCCCACCGCCACCTCCTTGGCGCCTCGGGAATTCTTCATCTGTCGTATCTGTACCGTGTCCCTGATCCGAAGAGTGGAATGCCGTAGTCTGAGCTGCCTGTGGAAGCGAGTTACGATAAGGATTTGCGGTCTCGCCCGGGTAGCTGCTGGCCACGGTGCCGTGCTTGACGCCTCCTCCTACCAATGCTGCGGCGGCCGCAGTTGGGTGATGCGGGGGCGGTGAAGGTCGACGATATCGATCATCTGACATCCTCGGAGGCTCCAACTCTTCCACGGGTGAGTGTGCGTACGTGTTCTCTCCAGGCGAAGGTATCAGCCGATGACTGGATGTTGACTCCCCACCGTAGTACTGCTCATCGTTATCCGATGCTAAGTGATGCAGGTTTGAGCGACTCGCGGCTGCGGATGAGACCGGAGAACTGTCCCTACCAAGCTTTCCGCGAGGCATCCCAACAGACAGCGGGGCGGGAAGCATGAGATCTCCTCTCGACCGTTGTGGGTTGTGATATGCGTTGCCGTTTTCACTCTCGTATAATCCGGGCGAAGAACCGTAAGGCACCTGTGGCCGGGCCATGTATGCATCGGATGTCTCGGTTGTGGAGACGACAGAGAACCGTTTGCTATCCCTGAGAAAGGGGTGTGGGTAAATGTCAGTTGGGCAACTCGGAGACTGGCAAAAAGACACGACCTTCCCCACCTTCTGGGCGACCCATTCCTCTGCACGACATCATGATACGTAGAGTCCCTCGAGTGAGTTCCGCTCTTGAACCTGCGGTCCCGCTCGAACTCGGCCCAACGCTTCATCACGATATGGCTGGAATCGAACTCTCCCTCTTTATCACCATGACCACCCTTCTTCTCTCCAGCGACCATCCGCGTCTGACCCCACGAGAAGTCGTCAAAGTGCCAGAAGGCGTATGCCGGAAGGAGGAAGTTCCACACGGGCAAGGAACACAAGTAGATGAACATCCATCCGACGTATGCGATCTTCCTCGAGGTGACGACAATCAAAAGACCAGGTAGACCGAGGATGATGCCGAGGAGGATGAGTGGAATCACGGGTGGGTTTTTGAGGTTCAAGAACGTGTCGATGATCAGGTAGATTGTGAACGCGATGGCAGCCGGGAGGACCAAGGTACCAGCCAACTCCATGAACACGACGAACTGCATGGAGAAGCAGAACGTGCCACATAGATCTCGGACGAGGAGGAGTTCCGCGAGGTTGTGAACGGTCGAGTTGATCCATCGACGTCGTTGGGATAGGAGGACGCTGAACGTATCCGGGACGATGGTCTTGCATACAGCCTGAGGACAGAAGACCATCTTTCGCTTCGGGAACGTCTTGAGCATGAGCGTGGTGAGATATCGATCCTCTCCGAGAAGGAGCAAGTTCTTCTTGTGCAAGGTGTCGACGATGTTCTCCGAGTAGTGCTCGACGATGTCGGGGTTGGCGAGGATGGGGACCCAGAAGCCCTGATTGCCCTTGGGAGCCTTGATACGGTACATGCTGAAACAACCGGGAAGACAGGTGACACCACCAAACATGGACTCGAAGGCCTTGGTGAGGTGATGAGAGATGTAGTACTCAAAGACTATTAAACACATCAACGATCAGCTTCCAAGTTCAAGTAAAGAGAAGATTTTCCATATACCTTGTATCATCGTGACCCACGTCTCGCCTTTATTCGCAATCTTCGTCTCTCCACACAAGCCCATAATCTCCTCATCGTCCACCATACAAGCGACCATACGCGTGATCGAGTCCGGGAAGACTTTCGTATCCGCATCCACGCACAACACGATCTCGTATCGATCAGGACTCACACCCGTGACCCTCCAGATCGAATTGAAGAACTCGTACTCAAACGTCGTCATCCGTTCATCGAACATGACCTTTTGTAGGAAAGCCATCAACACGATCTGACTGTCACGTTTCCCTCGGTTCCCAGGTTTGGCATCGCCAGCCTCGAGCGGGTTCCCTACTTTGGCTACGAGGACGATGGGGACGCGTTGTTGCTTTGACGGTTCGACTGTGGCGTCGGAGTAGTCGTAGAACCCTGCGTAGACCTTGGCCATGTTGTGACGCTTGTGACCGTCGGCGATGGCGACGTACGAATGCGGTTGGACATCGTTGGCGGGGATGATCAGCTCCTTCATCATGCTCAACACGATCTCGGGAGTGGTGAGCGCGTTTCCGGAACCTTTCACCATACCATCGGCGATGACCATGATCAACTTGTGGCTGTTCGCATAATCCGTCGTGGCCAGCGAATCCAACGTCGTCCTAAGACCTTCCACGGACTCGGAATAGGCGGTGACGAGACAGATCGTATGCGCCAAGGGATAGTTGTTCGGTTCATAGTCCGCAGGAGGTTGAGGTACGACGTTGTGAAGGGGCCATGGACACGCAGACTGTCCGAGGACCGGATCGGACGAAGACGAATAGTAATTTCCCAAGCTCGTGGAACTTCGAGATCCGCGGTCGGGAGACAAGAACTTGGTCGACGAAGGATACCCAGACGGACTGTTCGCACCATGCCCACCCCTCGCACCATACATGGTCGCGGGGCGGGCGCCAGGTACAGGCGATCCTTTCCCAGTATTATCGACCTTGCTAAACCTCGACGTCGTCGGGAAGAACATCGTCTTCCTATTCATGTTCCCATATCCACCTTTCTCCCCGCCACCCGCTTTGACGTTGGGTCGATACCTCGCAGGCGCACTCGAATGGATATTATCCGTCCAATTCTCGATCTCCCTCGCGCGTTGCATCCGTTGCTCATACGTCTCGTTCTTGAACGCTCCGATCTTCCACGACAGGAACCAACCGAACATGACGGCCATGAAGAATTTGATCGCGACGACGCCGACGATGAAGACCAGTGAGACGTACAGCACGACTTTGGAAGCGACGCAGCCGATCGAGTTGGTGTCGATGAACCCGACGGTGAGGATGTCTTGGAGACACGCTGCGATCTGCTTCTGGTTGGTGCGCAGGAAGTACATGGACAGATCTTTTTGGTTGAACGTCCCGTTCTTGGCTTTCATCTCGTCGAACAGCGGTGGATACGTAACCTGTGACTTGTCGAGCCAGTTGAGAAGTGACATGTCGAGCACGTTGCTAAGAAAGAAAGGGGGGGGGGAATTGGCAAGTCAACGGAGAGAGCTTCGCATCGAAAAGAAGGGGAAAAAAGAGCCCAGTGGGGGAGAAAATATGCCACCCACGATTCATAAACAGCCAAATTGCGATTGCTGTTCAGCACATCATCCCAAGTGTAATACACCGACGCATTCCTCGGCAACCCATTGAACGCCGTCCTCGCAGCCGCCTCGATATGACACCCAGAGGACGAATCATACCCAGTGAGCGTCGGACCCGTGGTCCCATATTGATTGAACAGATTGCACGGGAAGTACCACCCAAGGTTATTCTTCGAATCGATCGATACCGAACTCCCAGGCGTCAACGTGATGATATCTTTACAGTTTTGATTGACGTTTTGGAACAAGAAACTGGCGTCCATACCACCAGCGTTGTACGGCGCTTCGAACAGAGGGTTATCGTTACCGGAGAAGATGCCAGAGACTTGAGGGTGTTTCCACGATCCGAGTTCGTATGAGAATCCGTGCACGATGAGCTGGTCCTTCGTCACGTGGCCGGTCTCGTATCGGGTGGGGGGAGTGCGACAGACGGTTTGAGTGAATCCAAAAGTGACGAAACCGACGCCGGCCATGAGTTGAACGATGATCCAGACGAGACCCATCTTTTCTCGCCATGCGCGTTGTTGCTCTGGACTCCGGATGCCTAATTTGTTTCAGAATAGAATTCAATTATTATTATTATTATTATTTTGTAAAGTCACACATGTGGCGTTTCAAGAAAAAATAACGGATCAAAAAGAACTCACCACAGCATCGAAGGAGGAAGGGAGGGAAACAGACTGTCGTGGCATAACAGTACACCATCCACGCGTCGTGGGGACCTGGGATGGAAGCAAAGATGCCCTTTCGAGCTCCAGGTTCGTCGACTGGGACGGGTACTGGCTTTCGGCGGAGGGTGGCACCACGCTTGAACAGGGACAGCCCAGATTCTTGTACGTCTTCTTCACGGGCCAGGAGGGACCTGCCCCGTCGGAGTGACGTGGGTTGGGGTAAGTTTCCTGTGGCTACATAAGGGAAAAGATACGTTGATTTAGTGTCATCTCATCGCATTTCAGAAGAGGATCGCTGAGATCAAGAAGAAGAGTGAAACAAAAAGACAGAGAGTGGGAGAAAACGGAATAAATCATGAAGATCCATAAAGGATGAGTTATTTGGCTACGGCGATGGGGGAAAGTAGAGAGGAAAACGGCCCGAGAGTTTTCTTAACAAATGCGCGTCCCGGCTCATTCTGCAAGTGCACGCTTAGTCGTCGCGACTGCATCTGGTGTGTTAGGCGGAGTAGACACAATCGATGGAAGAAAGACGGACGTTCCTTCCCGAGTGCGACACAGACACTCAGAAGTACGCGCTGGGCCCCGGCGAGCGGACATGATGGGAACTTGGACCCGACTCTGCCCTCTCGGGTTGAGGTCATCTGGCCGTTACGCTGGCGCTGGCTCCGACTCCCCCTTTGATCGCTCAAAGGCCGCCCAGTACGTTCGAACACAAGGAATGCAAGAAAAGGGGGAGCAGCAACCAAACGGATGCCGAGTTTGCGATGAAAGGTTGAATCGCCTCGGGTGCCGTGGCAGTGTGACAGCAGTCCAAATCAAGATTCATGGCGTCGCAAGAAGAAAAAAACTCACTGGATGGCTGAACGCCTACTCTCCCAGAGCCTTCATTCTCCATCTGTGCGGCATGATTTCGATAGAACCACTGGCGATGATTTGGATCGATGCGCTCCCTATCCGGCCTAACGAGGCTCTTTTTGCGCCTCATGTCCGCTGCGGCTGCCGAGTACCCTCCCTCATTATCAGCGCCGTCACTGCCTGGGGCTTGGATGGTGTTGTATGCGTTGAAGAGGGGTTGGGTGGTGTAGTGTTTCGACGATTCGGTGGTTGGGGAGTGGTAGGCGCTAGCATCACCCAATTCTGGTTCGCTGAACTTGACTGCCGCTGGATCGCGCTTCTGCTGGTGCTGCGGATGGTATGCAGGGGGAGCGTTGTAGCCGCCCGAGTTGCGTGGTGGTTGGGCCCGTGGTGGACGGCTGTCCATCGCTGCCTACTCTCGAAGGGGGAACCGCGGAAGGTGAGAGGGGAAAAGGTCGGTGGTTGGGGGATTGAAAGGGTGTGGGTATCTATGAGAAAAGTTAGGAAGGATCTAGTATTGGTTCATGCAATCTTGGCGGGTCGGTTGGTCGGTGAGTTTGGAACGAGAAAGAGAGAGGAGGGGTGGATGGGAGAGGGAGGAGAGGTGAGCCAGGCAGGCAGCAACCAAAAGGAGAGAGCCGCGGCTCGTTGTTTTCGCGCTCACTCGGGTTTACAAGCGGACTTTAGACACAGCACCCACGAAGACCCATTCATGATCGTGACGCACAGCAAGTCGTCAATTGAGGGTCTTCCTACCATTCGGCTTGTATAAGAACACAACTGCCGTTCTCCCTTGGCATTCTCATTGGTTGGCTCTATATTTAGCATGCTCAGACGGCCTGCTGAATGCTGCCATGTAAACACTTGCACACACGTGTGTCGTTCCACCCCTGCACATCCTGGTGGCTTTTCTTCCCTTTACTCGAAAAGCTTCTCTCTCCCATCTCATCGCTTCACCCTCGACCACAATCAAACCTTGGAAAGACCTGCTTCTTCACCCAATCCCATCAACCCATTGCGTTTCAGCATCCGCAGTGGGGGAACACCGACCATCCCCATTTATCACCTGGCAGCCCCCATCGGTGAAATGCGGCTCACTCGCGAGGCGATTCTCCAGGCACCGGCCACATGCATCTTCGGGCACTCGCCGATCCCTCACCAAAGCCATCATTAGTGGTACCCAGCCACAACCCGCACAATACACGCAATGCCTTTTTCACTTCGAGATGAATGTTACATGACGTAACTCTGGCAAATTGCGCCATCCAGGCTAAATATAAAACCGTCAGCCTTTCCCGTCT
>WSTV01000036.1:93595-116062 GCA_019632285.1 Tulasnella sp. 332 | reverse complement strand
GAAACGGGACGTGCTTTCAGTTGTGGACGGTGAGATATCCTACTCGCTCCGAATTCTTAGCCATCCTTCGTTCTTTACCAATCTGTCACTGTTGAATCCTTCCTGTAGGCTGCCTGAACATCAATCACCTCATCTTCACCCATCTACTCAGATCGCCCACCCTTCTTCTCCGTCCAAGCTACTCATTCACCTCCACCAACATCAGATCACCTCCTATAATCCACACCCCTCCAATCAAACCAACAGCAACATTCGTAATATGCGTCGCATTTCCTAGAGTTTCATACTTGATCCTACGCTCAACCGCCCCCATCTCCCCTTATCCTCGCCTCCGCGGAAACGCTATGGGGACCAGGTTTGAACGTTGCTCGTTCGAGGCACCCCATCCGTTTCACACATCATGTCCTATTATTTTCTGTGTTCCTGATCACCGCTGAATTATCTCTCGTCTCCGTAACATCTACGCTACGTCTCAAAGCTACCTTCTGGCTCATTCATTTGTGACATCGTATACAAAACCCTCTGCGTATTGTTGGACAATAAACCAGCGTCTAAATATCTATTGTGTTGCTCGCTCTATAGGTCGTTGCTTGGTTCTACTTCCTATCTGGCCTTCTGAGTACCGTCTGCTAAAGAGTAGAGTGTAGGCTGCTGCGTTGCACAATTTCTGGACTGTCAAGCATCTGAATAAGATACAAAGGGATCCTGAACTCGATGCACGTTCCGCTGTTATCTCCTCAATCCGAGCAAGCCACTCTCGACTGGCGGGGTTGAATTGACCTTGCTAAGTACCCATATCCATATCCACAGGTTCAGCATACAATATATGTCCAGAAAAAGTTTTTTTACACGCTAAACACAGTCACTAAAACTTAACGTCGATATCCTGTGTGGTGATGGGCAATGTCGTCCCGCTGATGTGCATCAAATTCGTGCTCCGATCGATAAAACCGTCCGCAGCAAGCAAAAAACGAGTGCTTTCTAGTGTGAGTGACATGATATCGCAAATCGGCAAGCGAGTTCAGACGAGCATTGCAATACCCGCACGAGAAGCGGTTAAGCATGTTCGCCGTGAACCCGTCACTATACTGCGTAACTCCTAATGAGAATAGAACCCTCAGTCCAAATTGTATGATATTTCGATGCAACCCACGCACCGGGACCCCCGATCCAATTCAAGCTCGAGGTGTTGAAGAGCAGGCGAGGTTCCCCTTCGATAACAGGAACCATCGTGTCCTCTTGCCTAGGAACAGCCCGATCGCGTTCCCGCTCTTCAAGGAGCATCTCATCGTCCCACAGCACACAGGTGGGGCTCCGGGTGCACTTGCCTTTCCAGTCGGATCCACATCTGCAGGCCGCGAACGGTTATACTGGTGAGTTCAGTCGGCTCTCTGGATGGGAACTTACCTATGACAGAATTCGTGTTTGCACTTGCAAGTAATATGAACACAGCCTGATACATGGGGTCGTTTTAGCAATTGGAAAAACGGACAGCCACCGCGCGCGTGCCTTGGGTGAGTTCCACGATGACATGGCAGGCAGGGCATCTTCGCCAGTGTTCTTTGCGAGCCAACTCCAAAACCGCTCGATCTTCGGGACTCCTCTCATCATCAGGAAGGAGCTGAGTGGAATTGATGATCAGTATCCTACGTATTGCGTATGGTGCTGACATCAAACCTGATACGCCTCGCAAGTTAGACCTGCGAGCGTAACAGGGCCAGAAATCAATACTATGCACATGCGGTATGCGGAACGTCGAGCTTACCAGCGTGCCAGATGCAGCGGCACGGAATACATATTTTCGTGTGACAGGAGGGACAGGCTGCTTGTACGTCCGGTTCATCCGGGTCAATTAATATAAGCTCAGAGCAACGCGAATTCGGACACCATATCTAGAGCGGTATCAGAACATTTTCTCAAGCTTGAGAAAGCAGAAGATAGAGAGGGATTCACTGACCTTTGTGAGCCCATGCAGACGCCTGTAATGATGCCAAGAATTGAGCAGATCCGGACTCAATACAGACTTGGCGGTATCGTCGTCCATCTGCCACGCCGTAGGAGGGCACTCTGGGCACCGAATCGGAAATACTTGTCGGTCCGCCCCACCATCTTCCAGTTTCGTGCGGAGATAGGACGTCATGCAGTCAATGCAATATCCATGCGTCCCGGGACATGGGAGGACTTGTCCAAAACTGACTCGATTTGACGAGTTGGGAGTTTGAGCCGCCCTGTAAGGGTTCTTGGTGATGAGGAAAGGCTCATGACAGATACCGCACTTGAAGAGTCCAGACGGGAAGGTCGATGTCGGATTGGAATACAGAAAGGGGCTCTGAGGGACTTCGTCTGCAACCCATTATCCTCGTGAGTACATGAAATCCCTCTGAGGCGTAGAGATGTCGTGCCTTCGAAGACATCCCGTACTTTCGATTTCCCTGTATACTTGCCTTTGCCCTTGTTATTCAAATTTTCTGCCTACCAACATAGTTAGGTAAGTCGAGCGAAAGCTTGCACCTGCAGATCAACCTAGACATACTAGAAGGCTCTCAATGGCATCTACTCCCAATACTTGATTGGCATCCCTCATTCGCTCCATATCTATGTTGGGCCTTCCGGCATTGTGCATCGCTTGAAGCCGTATGGCGAAGGCATGGTCGAGATTTGCCCGTCTGCACTTCACCAATGGTGAATTTCCACACAGAACTCAGCAGTCAACTAACTTAACGAAGATGGATGAGTTCAAACCTCTCTTCCGCGGCGATTTTGAGCGCCGTTTGATAGTCACGTATCATAGCGGCATCCGAGACATTGTGGGTCGACTGAACATACGCCGCATCAGCTACTGCCATGGTGTCATTTACCAAACAGCGCAATGCCAACAAGAAATCCGCCGAAGGTGCATTGAGAGTGTCCGAACGGGTCTTAGCTGGCTGCTCCATCACCTCATCTATTGACCAAGTGTGAGCCATATAATTAAAGTTCTCTTTACTTGAAAGAAGAAGGCCTACCTTCGGAACCAGCAGCGACTTGAGTGGTTGGGGACCCCTCAGCAGCCGCCTGATCCTCAAAGAATGAAAGGTCTTTGACGAGGATCTCCGCAATAAGACGTGCGTTATCTAGGTCAGTCATGACTGCCATGCTGTCGAGAGTGGTCTGGTTTAAGATTGATCGGCGGATGCTGGGCCGGACACGTCCAAATCGAGAACTCCCAACTGTTATCCATGCACACTAAGTCGTCATCCTCTTTTTAATAGACAGCACAGTCAATTTCAAAAACCCGCGTCGTCTACGAGAGCTCGCGGTTACTGATGTTATCCTCCCCTAGCTGATCATATTCGACTGGACCCTCCGTGTCTCCACAGCCAAGAGAGGCAAACACGTAAGCTTAATTCACTTGGGTTATTTAGTTGATGCTATCATCGCTTCGAGGTTTCAATAAGTGCCAGTGTTAACGTGCGAACCAATAGTGTCAGTCATCGGCCATGATCGTATGCCTCCAGTGGGCATAGCCAGAGTGTCCGTAGTTCGCTACGGCTTGTCCTTTAACCACTATGATACATGAATGGCTTCTCCTGGTATTCCAAAACCGGGCAGGCTGGAGATGGCGGTGGGGATGAAAGAAGAAAAGAAAATCCAGGAGGCGACGTGGGGACAGCTTGGATTCAGCGAAACGAGCCATCCACTACCAAAGTTACACTCCCAAATCCAAGGCCTGACCGTATCACAGCGACTCATGCTTTGAATTCGGCGCTGGAATGGAAATGACAACCAAGACAATTCTCCCTTGAAATGCAGAATGTATTTAGTCCCTAGGTGGAGTGCATACAATATCGTAGATATCCTCTCATGTGAGAGGTCGAAAAACGTGTTGTGCTCGCAGAATAGACACCGCTCTTGGAAAGCCAACGAATATAAAACACCTCGCTTTTGGCGATCAAATTCGGCTTCCCTGCCGCCGATGCGCAGTTGAGGGTTGCGACGAACCCTGTTAACGATAGGTTCGCTCAGCGGACAGCGAGCTCACGCAAGGTGATTGGACACTCTGACCCGCTTTGTGAGAGTAGAGGCGACGATGAACACAATAAACCTCATCATTGAACGACTGTTCCAGCCCACCTGCATCGAGGTTGGTTTTTTTTTTGTGTGACAACGGTGGGGAATCCATTGCCGCTCTTCGGAGTGAGCAGTATGGGGCTCTTGCCAGTTAAGGCACATACCCACTCCGCTCCCCTCCCCTCCGCTCCGCTCCCCTCCGCTCCCCTCCGTTCCGTTGCTCGAGTCCGGTAGGCATCAGCTCGCCCGGGACATATAGACCCGTGACTTCTGTCAGGGACGTTCCTGAGTGGACGTGACTCCAGCATGCCCGTGGTATCCCCAAATGGGGAATCCCTCTGTCCCCATTCGCACAGTCACGTGTGTCCTGGGTCCCTAGTCCCGCGGTGTTACAGTTCCCCCCGGCGGCACCCCTGAAGGGGAGATGCCTGGCAGGGGTCCACACGTGCTAGCTACTTGGGACCAATGGGTGTGGTAGAAAATGGCGGCGCCTGTGAGACTCGAACCCGCTGCCAAAGCCTCCAAAGCAATGACCATCCACTAGTTACCACTTGACTAGCGAGACACCACATCATCGAGGTTGGTTGGCGGGTTGGCGGGTTGGAGCTCGTTGTTTGAGACTTCTAGTGTCCCACGTTTCCGACCACCTTGGTATGGCTTCGCGCTTCAAGCCCACTGCTTTCTCTTGAGGATCGTAACTCATTGAGAGAGTATGTGTCTGAGCCAAGCGGGCCACCTTGTAAACATGCTGCGACTGGTTTCGGGAGCCAGACCTTTTCCTGATCTAAGCAGGTGGCCAATTCTTGATTGGGATTCAAAAACTTCAAACTTAACAGGCTCTTTGCAATGAATCCTGAGTCAGATATGTGTTAAATCTTCTTTTCGCCATTCATTCGATAGCACCTTAATTGGTATAGTACTACCAATCCGGCTCCCACTCGGGGGTGGCAGCCAGCGCCCTGAGCAACGAGGTCTTGCGAATGTCCTCCTTCACATATTTAGCGGACTCCTGACTACGGGAGAGAATCTTTTGGGTAAGAGGCATGTATAAATACTTCTTCGTCTGTTTCGACTCTATGACCTCGTTCACAGAGTTAAGCGCGTCGATCTCCGCCAAAACGCCGATGGCATGCCTCTTGTCCTTGTACCATCATCCTCATCCATCCCTGGAGCGTTGATAAGCACTAGACGGCGAAGAGTGCACGAGTACGTGCAGCGGATATTCGAGAGCGCTTTGGCTGAGATGAGACGGTTACCAGAAAGATCGAGGGCGTCGAGGTTTGGGAACTCTGCGACCACAGTATGAATTTGTTCCGAAGATAAAGGCAATCCAAGAAGGTCGAGAATGTCGATTCCGGAAGAGGCACTGCAGGTGAAGGCTTTGGTGAGAATGGGGATTATAGCGTCGTCAATGACCGGAACTTGTCTGATCGAAGACCTCCTTGGCGACTCCGGCGTTGAGGGGCGCAGCAGTTAGACTGGGCCAGTCCTCGGTGTTCTTGAACTTCAAGGCTATGTTTAGCGCTGCGCGGAAGGACATCGCCGCGAGTGCCGGAGTTCCCATGTTTTTGGGGGTCATCACGTCTTCTGGGAGCTCCCACGCCTTCAGCGCGTGGAAAGTATCCTCTGGGCCGTGCCCTCGCCAAGAGATGCCACGAAATCATGGTCTCGCTCTCAAACGACCCCACGTGTTCCAATATGGCCTCCTCATCCTCGTCCTTCTGGGGCTCAACAAAGTATGCCGGCACCCAATCTTCGGCAGATAATGGGGTCTTCCTAGGAGGTCTTCGGTTGTCGGCAAATGGAGGTAACGAAAGCGTGTGTAGGATGGACAGGGTCGCTGACAACAAACACCATAATCCCGTCATCGTTATCCTCATCTATGATTTTTCGAAATAAAAAGAGGGGATGAAGCCAGGTTGATAGGTGAGCATTATATAGAACAATCAACGCATTGTGAGGCGAAAGTTCCTGATCCAGCGCAGAACTTCCCTTGTCCGAGGCCCCTTGCAAGACCATGCCAAGGTATGGAGTGAGAGTTTGATAACTGCGTGTGGAGCCAGGATTAGGGAAATCCGGCATGTAGGTGGGGTCGTCCGAGCAGCTCAGCTCAGTTTGGATCACCGACGCATGCTCTCTTATGGTGTTCAAGATCTACTCTACGTGCTGCATGGTGTGATGCCCATACAACCACTGATTGTGGAAGGCGATAACGCAGGCTTAGCCGGTTGGATTACGCGTCGTCCGCGCGATGGCACAGAACTGTCGCGTTGAAAAGCATAAGATTAGATTTTAGAAGGTGTATGAATGAGGAAGACTAAGATACCTGATGTCGCTGTCCCATTCTGAATCGACATTTGTGGTGGTTAAAATAATGGTAGCACAAAGGGTGGCCTCACGGGGCTGTGGACGTGAGGCGATGTTAAAGGATAGAAGAATGGGCGATTTGGGGTGGCGTCGAGGATGGATCAATCGCGATGCCGTTCTCAACGGAAAGGGCTGGCTATAAGTACACGATAACGGGAAACAGGAGCTCAGACAAGTTGTACATCAGAGAGCGAGCCAACAAGCAAATAAGGAAACCAGCCGTGTTCGATCCTGGTCCGTTCAAGGCGATAGCAGGAGTACCTTGCGTACACGCTACAGAAGAATTAAAAAGGCAGTCATCTTATAAAGGTAGCAGGGCAGAATAAAACATACAGGCAGAGGGATGCTACAAAGGCTGAACGCATGCTGGTGCTTGTATCAGTAGGCTCAGGATAGCGTTGGCGGGTGAACCAGCGGCTTGCAACAGCCCATGAATATTTTATTTCGGGGAGCAGCGGGCTACTGAAGTACACTTGTGGGCAATGGACCCGAAGGCTCAATCATCGAAACCCTAGTCTCTAAGTGTTGCAGGTATTACCTCATGCTCGGCACTGTATGTGATCGTATTTGTTACCACCCATGGTGCAATAACGTAGCAAGATGTACGACTCACCGATAGAATTCGCTCTATAACATGCCGAATCCTATCCATGTTCTAAGGGTTTTAATGACCTTTGCGAAGATGCTTTTCCTCTTTATTTGGCTGGGAACACTCGGACTACCGTCTTTGGGGTCACCAGCGACAGCTGGCAGAGACGTGGCGTGGTCAGCTGGTGGCGCATCTCCAATGGCCCCAGGGAAGGGTATATGATGTGTCACATCGGACAAGGTGGCAAAACCAAGTTCCATCGCGTCGAGCTGCTCCACGACCTGGTCCATTGTTGGTCGCTTATCCGGGTCGCCTTCCCAACATGACAACAACAGTTTCCATAGTCGGTCGTCCAGAAGCACTGTTGCAGCTGTCGTGTAGTCGTCCCGTTGAGGGAGCCGATTTTCCCTGATCGCATTCATGAGCTGTCGATTTGATATGGTCCCATGATAAGGCTCCACTAATATGGGTGTAAAGATTTAAGTTGGAAATTGAAGAAGTAAAAAAAAAATTCCACTCACAACCGGAAACGATCTCAAGCGCAGTCATCGCCCACGAGTAAACATCTGCTTGAATCGAGAGGATCTGATCGTTGACGGTTTCTGGAGCCGACCATCGAAGTGAAGGACCTGAACCAGTCCGGGTCATCACGGCATCCTGGTCTGGAGTCTTGGTGATGCTAAAGTCGGATAGGACTGCGTTGCCCTGGTCGTCAACGAGTACGTTGGAACCCTGGAGGGCGTCGTGTTGAATACCAACACTGTGGAGATACTGGAGCCCTTTTGCAGCACCGTGAACCTAGCACGGCAAAATCCCGGAGCGGCGATTGTCACATGCCCGCAGTTATTCCTTGGGAAAATGACATGATCACATACCAGCTGCATCCTGTTGGCATCGGGGTGGAACTGAATATATCGCATCGCGTCGCGATGCTAGGATAAATTTGTCAATATTGCCGCCCGGCGTCTATTCGATGGGTGAATGGGAAACAACTTACAGACAACCAAGGAGTGACTGAGCATATGGACATGCCGCCCGTGTCACCCTCCTCGAGCAAGACAAAGCCACAGCACTGAAGAACATTTGGATGCTTAAGCGAGCGCCACACGCCGACTTGACGGTCGGTTCGCTATCACCGATGAGAATATGGTCAGATACGGAATAGAACCAGCCGGATTTTTACAACTATTTGCATACCGCGTGATCCTCTTCGGTTGGCCGCCCGTCAAACTCCTTCCCACGAAGTACCTTCATCACCACAGAATGCTTACCCAGCCAAATGCCTTTCCACAGCTCGTACATTGAACCTGATGATCAAAACAGTCAGTAACATTCTCCCGACAACGACGGATGATCTATGACAATACGTAGTAGAATTCTCACTGGAATGAAAAGGTCGCTCTCCAGTTTTTTGAACTTCATGCTCAAGGTCGCCGGGAGCCAAGAAGCCAAATTCTTCACTGCGAATCCGCGACATCTGTTGTATCATATTGGCTTGATCTCCTCCTGTTTCGGAATCAAGTGTTCCCTGTGACCTTGACCCAGAGGGTCGTGCAAGGGGCTGAAAAGGGGAACACATATCACTGAGCCAGGTCGAGATTTCATGTAACATAAGGTGTACCTGTTTTAGCTTGTCCACTTTTTGGCGCACGTCTGCCTGGCGTTGGCTCATCTCCTGGAATAAAGCCTGATCGGCGGACCGAGCATTGGCAGTTTCCAGACTCCAATCCTCTTGTTTGAACGCCAAAGTCAGCTAAAAACCCTTGATCGTGAGCTGAGAGGGGACAAAAGTTGAGGGTATCAAGACAAAACGCACCCCAAGGACGTTGAGCGCTTGATTTAGCTCCTCGCCACGGAGTTCAATACGGCTTAAAACATCTGAATCCTTGAAGAACGCTAATCCATTAGAGTAGTTCTTCCATTGCCCCAGATCTGTTTGTAGACGGCTGATGGTCCTATTGGGTAAAGTAGGTGGTGAGATGGATTCAGCCTGCAGAAGAAGTCAAGACTCTTTGAGCACCCACTTCTCCACTAGCAAGCAACCTGACAATAGTTGCGAGTGATTTATGTGTTCAGAGGTTTGGATCGCATACATGACCGCTGAGGCGTGTCCAGCCAAAACCTTGCATTCAGACCTATTACCCAGCCAGGTCTTCGTTCAGAGCTTCTCATTATCTAATAAGTTTATGACGCACTTTCTGACGTGATTACGCTGTACGTCCATATAAACCTATGGAAAGCTCTGTCAGCGACACTCGGGGTGAAGAATCAATTTGACGAGTAAAGTGATACTTGTCGTAACGTCACCGTGGCTATCATAAGGTTGGGGACGGTTACCAGTGGGCCCAAGTCTGGGATACTCGTGAACGCATGTTCGGTTGTGGTATAGTCCAACATTGGTTTTCAGGAGCCTTGAGTGACCAGGGCTGGGAGAGTGGCCAAATATTGTGTGCGAGAATGCTGATTGGATGTCTTCTTTAGGTGAAGAGCTGAGATCGATAGTACAATCGAGTCCGATTCGGCCGGGGTTCAAATAGCAACGAAAATTTGTCAGCGTGGAAGACCAGAGGGTTCAGGTCGCAGTAGCCCTGAACCATCTGGATCTGATCCAGACCGTTGTGTAGATGGTTGTCCGTTTTGGGAGCTGGGGCCGTTTCAATCCTGCCCAAGCTCAAACTAGGAATCGTGAGAATGTCATCCACCACTTCCGAGGCCCGAGGTGACATACAGAAATCCTCGGAATTTTATATCATGTTTTTCGAGATATAGTGGCGTTAAAAATCTGTCTGTGCGAGTTGTGTGAGTACACCCAGTACGCGAGCTCGGTGTGACCCTGAAAAGTACCCTGTGTTGGGGTATGTGTTTCGGTGACGTCGGGGTTAACGAGGTTGAACCGAGCCTACCCTTCAAGGCTTGACAAGCTTTGTCAAGGGAGGCACGTTTTGAGAGCACTTGCAAGCTTCAGCTCTACGTCCACGTTGAGTCTCGACCCCAGCTGGGGTACTTATCAAGGTTCTTAGGGAGAAGAATAGGCGCACATGTAGGGGCACCCCAACCTATCCCCAGCTCCCTTCCAGCATGAGCACCCTAGAACCGCCGGGCACGCGTAAGCCAGGCCTCACAATTTGATCTAGTTGTCTTTCGATTTCAGTGTGCTGGGTTGGTGTGACCCAGACATGACCATCCATGACCTTGTAAGTCACCGTTATGTTCAGCTTCGATGGACCTGGAATTGATGACCTAAGAAGTTGCTCGATGGCGATGGGTCAGCCCCGTAGAAGACCTATCAACCGAGCAAATCCTTCAGTACTTTCCATATAAGCGCCAAGTATGAAACGTACGACTCGGTTTCCTAGTGAGCAACGAACGAGGCTAGCCCAGTTCTAGGTCGATGATTCCTTGCATGATATCGCGGCCTAGGCCAGCTAGCTCGTTCTTTCAGGTGCAAAAGAAGCGATATGAGTGCATTGCTTTTCATATTGTGTCATCCAGCGATCACATATGATGTTATTTAGGATGAAGTTACGTCTGTGAACACCCACGTCTACACGTAATCAGCCACCTGCCGTGTCAGGTGCGGGTGGCCACCAGGATAACTACCACGCGTTTCCTTCATCTTGGCGCCGTTCAAAATTATTGTCACGCGCACAGGTTCCCGAGCGTTGATGTTGATCGTAATGAACATCTCGCTTGAAGAACTTCCCGCAGCATGCAAATACTGGGTGTCTGTTCGTGTTCGCCAGGTGGTATCGCAAGTCCCCCAACGAGTTGAGTCGAACGTTACAGTATCCGCACGTCAACCCTCGAACCATCGCCCCCGTGAACGCATGGTTAAACTTAGTTTGGACTTCAAGAGCGACTTATCAGATCTCGGTGTGATATACCTCTTTAAAGATATCAAACTCACCTGGTTCTCCAACCCAGTCTAAATTGTCACTCTCGTTGTGATGGCGGACTGGCTCTGGATCCCAGGGTAGTGGATGAATTACTTGGGGAACGTGTGCAGGAGGCGGTTGGACGACAGGCGCAGGTGGAGGGAGGAAGCCCCCAGCGGGAGGGTACACCGGAGGAAGAGGCTGTA
Source organism: Tulasnella sp. 332 (assembly GCA_019632285.1). Lineage (NCBI taxonomy): Eukaryota > Fungi > Basidiomycota > Agaricomycetes > Cantharellales > Tulasnellaceae > Tulasnella > Tulasnella sp. 332. Next base: position 104,975 of record WSTV01000036.1, on the reverse strand, counting down.
CGTATTCAAGTCCAACCGGCCCCTCAAGACCCCGCCCAGCCACAGCGACAGGACGTATGGCGGCAGCAGCAGCAGCAGGAAGACCGATGCGATATCGAGCCCTCTCCCTTTCTTCGAGCAACATGTCTTCCTCCCATAGCTCACACGGCGGGTCTCGGGTGCATTTATCGTCCCAATCTGAGCCACATCTGAAATCAAAATAGCGAATTAGATCTCCCGTCGTGAACGACGGGGAGGAGGAAGGCTATAAAAACCTAAAGCAGAACTCGAATCGGCATTTGCAAGTAATATGATTGCATCCTGTGATGAGCAGAACATCATTGGCGGAGGGAAAGGCAACATTAGAGGGTAAAAAAGACGAGCCTTGAGTGAGCTCGACTATGGCATGACAGGAAGGACACCTGCGCCACTTTTCTGCTCGGGCCAACTCTAGGACCGCTAGATCCTCCGGCATTCTCTCACCCTCTGGCATATCCTGACAGGAAACATCATCACCAGGAGTTCAGTGATCACACTCAAGCTGGACCGGTGGAGAGCTTACCTGATACTCCTCACAAGTCAAGTCTATATTTCAACACAAATCGCATTAAGCTGTTACGAAAAGCTATGTGGTATTGGGATCCCTCTGGCTCACTGTTATGCCAAATAGACCGACAGGCTACACATATCTGAGTTTGGCATGAGGGACAGGCGGCTTGGACGCCTTCCAGCTCATCATCGGTCGCGATGAGCTCTGAGCATCGTCCGCTCGGGCACCAGAACTTGATGTTCAGAAAGAATTACAATCGTCAATGCTCCAAGAGTCCACAGTAAATCATCCAATACGAACCTTTGGCAGGCTCTCCAGAAGCTTCTGATGGTGCCACATATCTAACAAGTCTGGGCTCAAAACGGATGTGGCCGTCTCGTCGTCCATCTGCCACACCAATGGAGAACACTCGGGACACCGAATCGGAAAGACGATCCGATCCGAACCCCCGTCTTCAAGCTTGCTCCGGATGTAATTGGTCGTGCAGTCGATACAGTATCCATGACGCCCAGGGCAGGGGAAGACTTGACCAAAGGTGACTCGCGAGGACGAATTCGGTGTTTGCGAGGCTTTTAATGGGTTCCTGGTTTGCAGGAAAGCTTCGTGGCAGATCCCGCATTTCAAAATCCCGGTCGTGGGTTTCGGAACCAGGGATGGTAGAATAAAAGGGCTTGGGGAGTATGAACCTCAATTTCAAGTGATGGTTTAGTGTTCACGATGTCAATTGGTACAACAACGCTAAGTATGCTCACTGGCATCTATGGCTTTCGATTTGCCAGTGTCTCTTCCTTTCCCCTTGCAGTTCAAATCACTTGCCTATTTTGAATCGAAATAGAATAACTGAATCATGGAACCAACCGACATATTGAGATTCTTGAGACGAACCAGGATTCCCTCGACCATCTCTTTACCCAGCACCTGATCAGCATCGATCATCACGTCTACGTCTGTTTCTCCGGCGTCATCCACAGCCTGCAGTCGCTTCGCAAACTCATGATCCAGGTTTGACCTCCTATAACGGGGTTTCGTCAGAGCCTTGTACATGTTCTTGAGCGACCAACACAATCGTCACCTTTCTTCCGCGGCTATCTTCAGAGCCGCCTGGTAGTCACGTATGACAGCGCCCTCTAATCCATTGTTCATTGACGCCACAAGTGAAGCATCCGCTGCAGATACGGTGTCGTTCGTCATGGCACGAAACGCTGCTGCGTAATCTGCCAACTCTAAGGACAATTCTGCTACCTCAGGGTCGTCTATGCCCACAGATATATCATCCGCACCAGCTCCAACTACAAAGTGGATGTCAGCGTGTGTCCTTGACCCCATCAAGTTGGCGCCCAAACCTGACATAGCCTTAGAGGTTGTCATCGCCTGAGCAACCTGAAAGGACTCAGCCGTTGCCTGATCTTCCAGGAAAGACAGATCCTCCATCAACATCTGCGCTATGAGGCGTTCCGTCTCCTGATCTGGATCAGCCATGACTTCTTTCAGGTCAGCGAACTGGTGAATAAGTGAGGGGAAATTCGGAAGCTTTGTCGAAGTTTCGTAAAAAGGAATCGTATACATTACATAATCAACGCCCGCCCTAAGTCTCGCCAGATGGATAAACTTCATGTTTTGTTCTATGGGAGTGCCAAAACGGGATACAATGCTTCAAGACGTTTTGACATGGATGACCTTTCCGCTACGACTGCTCTCGTACATCAGCTCGACCATCCGAATTGTCTCTCGCGCTTGCTGTGGCTGTTAAGATGCGACAAAAACACATATCAGGATAGTCGTCTTTGGGCTATGTCACTCTTTCACTTACAGTCACGTAAAGCTTTGACGGGTCTCGGGCTTGGAGGGCTGCACCAACGCCTTCGTACCAGCCCATACTGCCGAAGTGAAACAAGTTCGATGAGGCGTCATATCAGACCAAAGGAGCATTGTTTGTTCGTGGACTCACTAGTTCCCTTTCTCGGCGACAATGCGTTCCTCCTTGAGGTGATTGGAACTGTCGACTGTTGTTAACACGCCGTGAATGCTTTCGGGTTCTGAATCAGCTGGTCAACATGACTGCGAGCATTGCAGAGAGCGACAAGATTAGCCGCTCACCAACTCCGAAGGCCCGGTCGCTGGTGGACAGGGGCGGGTTGAGCCTAAGTTGGTCTTCTTGTACGTCAAGCCCGTGTTTCAAGAACGATCCTTTAGTACCTTTGATCTATCCACAGTTCGAATATCTCAAAAGAGTGAAATCACATGGGAAGATGTGGACGATTCGACTCACAGCATATCTCAACTGTGATGCCAGTGCGCTCAGCGGAGATGCACGTACGGTGACCACCAAAGGCAATTGCGATCCCCTTGCGCCAGAGTCATAATAATACTGTGCAAAGAAGGCATCGTCGAAATCCGCTGGGCCCAACTTCCGGGCGTTATAGATGTGCGAGTAGATCCGATCCGGAGTGCCGAAGAGCGTCAAGACCTGATCGATCTGAACAGTAAAATCAGGTCTCGAACTCCAGCTCATCGACAGGTTGAACGGGCTTCTTTACTAGGTGTGATCCTAAGTCATATACAATCCCTTGAGCCGGCTGGGTCTGCTCCTTCCAAGTTCCACCACCCTTCAGCGCTGGTCGCCATCGGTCGAATCTCGTTTCGAACTCGACAATATCGCCGAATGCACCCTGATCAACGAGCTTTTTCACGGTCAGAAAGTCGCTGTCGTAGCGGCGGTTTTGGTACGTGGCGATGATCAACGGAGGGGAGTGTGATGACGCCAGAGCGATGAGCTCGTCTGCCTCGGTGGATGTCGGGACCAGTGGCTTTTCAATGATGACGCTTTTTCCAGCTTGCAATACCGCCTGATTTTCTCCGATATAAATCAATAACGGCTCCGCTAGCCTGAGAACTTTGGGCTCACTTTGGCGAAAGGATAGTGAGTCGCGTTAGGAGTGCTGATAACCACGCAATCTACTTCTGGATCGTTGATGACTTGCTCAAAGGTCGTGACGACGTTGATGTCATTCCCGTACCGCTTCCGAGCTTCAGAATGCTCTGCGGTGGCTGATCGCTCAAGGATCGAATGCAGGGAGAAGAGATGTGGAAGTGATTGAATCTATGTTCAGGAGAGAATGTTAATCTGGGCGTATATCGTCATATTCCGAGGGACGACGTTAACGCACAAAAGGGATGTGGAAGACTGTGGCACTTAATCCCATTCTGGTCAAGCATCAGACTACGTTAATGACAACGATCCCGGACTCATCGCATGCAGCTTTCGCGTACCCAAGGACAGAGACCTTGACCGGGTTGGATGAAGCCATTGTTGATCGATCTTGGTGATTGATGGACAGATACGAGTAAAAGGATAACTGATGCGAACGGAAAATCCGGGTAAACCTAGCCTCCAAGCCTCCACTACATCCGTCGACATCAACATCAAGCTCCGTTCCGAGGAACTCCAAACTAAGACTAATGTCCCCGCACTGGAGCACAAGCGAGCCTACTGCCGCTCTCTAGCCATATGGCTCAGGCTTAAGTGGCTGATGTGAAGTTCAACATCACTTTGGCGGCCAGACTGTTACCCCAGATTGAGTCTACAGCAATGACTACATGTTCTGGCTTACACTTCCCTGCCCGTAACTCTAACTCGCGAGCTGAGGCGGCTCTTATCATCGACAACTGTGCGGGGCATTGCTCAAAGCCACGCTTTAGTGGTCGGCCACATGTTTACGCCACAGATTGGCAACGCCTGGATTCCCCTCGGCCCTGTCGATCCAGTGTCATTACGACTGAGAGTTTGAAGGCGGTGCTAATCCCATTGGTGTCATATATTGATATGGCCATTCCGAGGCTGGGCACTGCTTACATAATTCGTTCAACTTTACGTTTACTGCGATGGCACGGACTCGGGGAGGACATGAACAGCCACGCCAATGCCAACGCCAAGAGTTTACGGCGTAGAGTAGAGAAACCGAAGAAGAACGCAGACTTCCTTTGAATTGCGTTATCGAGAAGAATAGTTCGGGCTGATCGGTCGGTGCGATGCAGTAAAGGAGTAATAATTCAGGGGTGCTGCGGCAGTGAAGGAGGGTGTCACCTTAGCGCCTGGCCCGACGCCGAAATCGCCACACGATAAGGCGCTGGAGCTCATGGCTGTTGCTACAGGGTGTGTGGGGTTGATTGCGCTTGATTCGGGAGGTATTCAATTACAGACTGGATTGGGGTCCGACGCCCTCTCCTACATAAGCATCGACAGCGATCTATCCATCAACCATCAAGTCATCTCTCCCTCCTTCCACCATCACCTTCATACCCTTTGGAACCTTTCTCACAATGGCACCCATCAAAGTCACCAAGATCTGCTGCATTGGCGCTGGTACGTAGTGGATACATACGCGTATGTTGAATACGAGACTAACCCTTGGCATTGCAGGATACGTCGGCGGACCCACTTGCGCTGTAATCGCGCTCAAATGTCCGCATATTCAAGTGACGATCGTCGACCTCAACCAGGCGCGTGTCGACGCGTGGAATGACCCCGAATTCAAGCTACCAATCTACGAACCCGGACTCGTCGAGGTCGTCAAAGAAGCTCGCGGACGCAACCTGTTCTTCTCCACTGATGTCGACAAGGGTATCCTCGAAGCTGACCTCATCTTCGTGTCCGTCAACACCCCAACAAAGAAGAGCGGTGTCGGTGCGGGCTTTGCTGCCGATCTTAAGTACGTCAAAAAAAGTCTAACCCCCGACCCAGCCCGGTCACTGTAAACACTATCTGACACGCGCCTTCCCGTTCTTATCGTAGCTACGTCGAACTGGCGACGCGCCGCATCGCATCCCTCGCCACAAGCAACAAGATCGTCGTCGAAAAGTCGACCGTGCCATGCCGGACTGCCGAGTCTATGCGCACCATCCTTGAGGCCAACTCCAAGCCCAACACCCGCTTCGATATCCTCTCCAACCCCGAATTCTTGGCAGAGGGCACGGCCATCAGCGATCTCTTTGCCCCCGATCGTGTTCTAATCGGATCTCTTCAGACCCCAGAGGGTAAGGACGCGTGCGAGGCCCTCAAGGAGGTTTACTCGAACTGGGTCCCGTGAGTCACATTAATCCATCGAATGAGAGTTTTTATATCTATACTGTTCCTAATGATCTACGCTATGTTAGGACCGAGCGCGTTCTCACTGTCGGTCTTTGGTCCTCGGAGCTTTCCAAGCTGGCCGCCAACGCCATGCTTGCCCAACGTATCTCGTCCATCAACGCCCTCTCCGCCATATGTGAAGCCACCGGCGCCAACATCGACGAGGTCGCCTACGCCGTCGGCAAAGACTCGCGTATGGGGCCCAAGTTCCTCAAAGCCTCCGTCGGATTCGGTGGGTCGTGCTTCCAAAAGGATATCCTCAATCTCGTGTACCTCTCCGAGAGTTTGCACTTGCCCGAGGTTGCTGCGTACTGGAAGCAGGTCGTCGAGATGAACGAGTACCAGAAGAGGAGGTTCTCAAAGAGGGTCGTAGAGAGACTATTCAACACGATCACTGGCAAGGTACGCAAACGCGGCTGAGAGCTATGAAGATAATCTTACTGAACAAAAATGATTGTATAGCGTGTCGCTGTGCTCGGATTCGCGTTCAAGGCCGATACCGGAGATACCCGCGAGTCTGCCGCCATCACACTCATTAGGGACTTCCTTGCTGAGAGGGCACATGTCAACATCTACGATCCTCAGGTCGGCGAGGCTCAGATCTGGCTCGATCTTCAGGAAGCCATGCCCACCACGCCGCTTGAGACTAGTACGTTGATACGCGATTCCCCTCCCCCGCTCATTTGATGACATCGCTTTTCTTGTTCACAGTCAAGAAGAGCGTGACCATCTATAAGACCGCGCTCGAGGCGTGCTCCAACGCCGAAGCCGTTGTGATCGCGACCGAGTGGAAAGAGTTCAAGGAGATTGACTGGAAGCACGTCTACGACAAGATGAACAAACCCGCCTTCGTGTTCGATGGCCGACTCCTTGTGGATCACGAGAAGCTCACCGAGATCGGCTTCAGGGTCACAACAATCGGACGTGGCGAGAGGTTGTAAAGATAGAAAAGTGTTGAAAAAGATTGTTGATAGATTAGAAACACGGACTTATTCTTGTGGTTTTGACAATAGGATGGATATTTGTGGGCTGATCTGCGTCTCCCGTAGTTTCCTATTATTGGTCCCCGATCTAGAAATTCCACATGATAACAGCTAGCCAGTCACTCGCTTGAGGTACATGAGGTAGTCGGTTGGTGATGTTGGCTGGCGCATCGCCTGGTGTCTGTCTATCATCTCTGCAACTATCGTGGACTCCCTCGAGGGCAAGCGGGTACGGGGGCTCGCGAACCAAACTCTCGAACTCCTTGAACCGTGACCCTAGCTTCCTATGCCAAGTACGCGCGGGGTGCCGTAAGTCCTCGACACCCAGAGGGAAAGATCCAAGCCAGAGATACCAACTTGCGAACGCAAGCTGCCAGCGATCTGTGGGAGCGTCAAATGTAAAGTACTTGAGCCAGATCCATGTCAAGCACCACCAGAGCGACTCCCCACCATGAAGGTTATGGTGCTTCGCTGTGATTGTCAGCTTATGCATGAGGCGTTCGGGGGTTAAACATAAACTTCTTCTTTTCTAGTTCAAGGGCGAGGAAATTAGGGGATCCCTACAGGCGAGTCGAACATATCAACATATGAAGCCCAAACTAAAAAGGGAATCCAGCGACCGAGCGTTGGCGAAGTTCCTGGGATCGTGACGGAATTTCCAATCTCACGAGCGTACTCTAAGTCGCCGATCATTCCTGCACCTTATTGAAGGTGTAGGTCGTCGATGCTGACGTCGCGATGCACCCAGCCGAGTTTTTACATTGCCGCGAGACCTCAAAAAAAAGGACGGGTGGGATCAATATATCAATGCTAGAATAGCCGCGCGTATCTTTGTTGGCCCTTTGGTGGCTATCAAACCGTCATCAAACGACCCCGCCTCTGATATCTCTCCTTCATAGGACTTGCGGATCGGTTCGGTGAGGACGTCGTACACAATACACCAGCGGACGCAATCGCAAAATCTCGGATCGGGCGAAAGCTGGCCTACTACTTTCATATGAACTGGGAATGTCTGCGGCGGGTAGGTTCGAGCATACGTTGAGGATTTTGTCGGATGTTCTCCTGGGTTTGAACGCATAACCACCCCGAATACCCAAAATTCTGTCAGTTTCATATGGTGCGTCCTCGACATCACCTTCCACGAGAACACCGATGACATGGGTATATAGGCCATCCCGCGTCTCATCCGATACTTCCGGTCCGTCGACCTTTGCAAAGGTGATGCGAATTATATCTCCTTCGCGTTCTCGTCCTTCGTGTCGGAGCCAGGCGTCCTTTAGCACATACTGACCCTTCCTAACGTTCCACACCCGGGCCCCTTGGCCGGAAACGGCCCTGGCTAGATGGATGTTGCATGTCGGTTCCCTTCGGTTTCGAAGAGATCTATTACGACTCGGAAGCGGAAGCGCTCCAGCGTGCCATGATAGTAAGATCATAGCCAAGATCCCACGGAGCCGCAGTACCCAGGGCGATCAAGATATGTGCAAAGATGTGAGGCTAAATAGTCCAGGGAGTGGATGAGCAGCATATCGAGAGCGGCTTGACCCACTTTCTGTCCGATGCTGACCGCTTGAGGCACCAGAGATCCCAACCCGGTCGCAAAACTACGCGCGAACCCACATGTTCTCGCTAGTGATCCAGAATACAAACCTCCTACAAGGGTCGTAGTTCATAAGATCCACTGTGCTCCATAGTATCTTCTCGCCATTCTAAAGAGAACTGTCAAATATGACGCCAAGAGGACGGCCCAACAGGATTCTGAACGTACATCACACCAATTTTGAAAAGCCCCTGTTCCTTTTATATTCGGAGGCAGCCGCAACGTCCCAAGAGACATCGCCAGGCTAAAAGTCCGTCCCAACATCCGCCTCAGCAGTGACATCGTCCGGGTGACTGGTTTGATTCAAGACGAGAGAAATATTCCGTCGGTGCTTCAATTCTAGCCCCGCCAACGGAAGGTATGGTTTATTTGTGTCTCGAAGGAGAAGTGGGAGCACTAGGGCAATGCAGCTCGACTAGCTTGAGAAACAAGTCTTGAAGATCGCCCGAAACCGTTCATCGGCTTCCGAAATCCTTGGAATCGTCCGGGAGCGTTAGGTAGTCCCTGACTTCATATAGTTGGGATGTCGGAAGTTGATCGGTGATCCTGGTGGAAGTAAGTATTCAAGGACGTCGTTATAGGTGGATAGAGATCTCGCCAATGACTCGACTATGTCTATTGTTCTCCTTGTAGGTACTATTTTACCATGCTGTGGTTTGTGGTTGAGAGATTGGCTTAGAGCCCAGTGGACTCAACCAGTATTGTTCGAAACACATGTAACATCAATCAATACAACAGCGGGAATAGCGATCAAACGTCTATCACCTCTTAGAGTGGTTGCGGCTTTCGTCTAATTTGTAAAAAGCTAGAGCAACAGGAGAGACTGAGGAAGATTTATTAATTGAAGCGCGAGTACCTGCTTCTGAGCAACAAAACGCTCTTTCAAGGAAATGCACAGGAAATGAAGGGCGATGGCCTTTCACCCATTCTTTGCGTTGACCACTACATGGGGAAACGCGATGCTGTCTCTGGCGTTGAAAAATATCTTTGGAATGGCTGGCCTGGGTCTGGGTGAGAGCCAGATCTAGATATTGACTTGGGAAGCGACACGATATACGATTACTGATGTATTTACTGGCTGACTGTCCGAAATACGAGAGGGGTTTGGAAATCATAGTAGAAACACCATACAGATAATAATTTTGAGAGGCTGGAGTGGATGTAGCATAGGCGGGAAGAGTTCGGCGATGATGCAGGGAAGCTAGATAAAACTACAAACCCCTTCATGGGTAGAGGGCATGCACGGCGACGTCACACCAGTGAGGCTTAATGATGACCTTCTGTGGCGTTACCACAGGACGAAGATGAGAGGAGATGGATGTGGTCGAACGGAAGATCGAATAGGAAAGAAGATGCAGACACGGAGTAGCAATCCTGATGTTGTCTTGATCGGAGGATGCTTAGATAATAAGATGTGGTCGGGTATGTATGGCGGTGAGGAGTGGTCGGGTCGATGGGGGCGGGGTGATGGGCGAGGTAGGTGGACAAGTAAGGGGATGATCGAAGTTCGAGCGGCCAGAAGGGAAGATTCAACGGCGGCAGGTTGATAAAGAGCGGAGCGTGGCATTGGGCCGGTGCGGAGAGTGGAGAAACTCGGGTGTCAGGCTACCTAAGGTCCGTAAATGAAACCGCGTCCGGGTTCACTTGAGGATTGTAGGTAGCGTGACCATCGGGCCCCCAGATAAGAAGCGGACGAATTTCTTCCCAGTCTTGAAGAACCTGACGACGCGACGAGCGGCGCGCGGGATAGCGCGTCGTGCTTGAGAGGAACGCTTCTTCGTGTGGGTCTCCGACGGTGCGGCTCTGTCGAAGGCGTGCCCTCCACGACCTCGGTGCTCCTCATCCCCATCGCGGCCATGATGCCACTCCTCCCAGTCGACTTCGGGGAGCTCTTCTGCCGCCGAGGCACGGCCGTCTGCGGAGGCTGCCGAGACACTCGCCATGGTGCTGAGTCTGACTGCGGGCGCGTCAGACGAGGGAAGGCTATGTCGAAGTCCCTCTTCATACTCCCGATCTGCTATTTCCTTCAACTCGTCCCAGGTCAGATCGTTGTCCTCGATGCTTGCCGGTCCCGTGACTGCCTGGTTCGCAACCTCGTCGTCGGAAACGCTGCCCGGGTAGAGCTCTCCACCCATTCGCCGCTCATATTCCTCGTCAGCTCTCCGCACAAGGTCATCGAAGACAGCATGCTGTTCGGCGGTGGTTGGCGAGCTCGGCGGATGAGATGCCTCCCTCGAGTATCGCTGTGTCGCACCCAACTGCTGCTCAGCGTCTTGAGCGTGAGAGATCGAGGCCAATGCTAAGAGTGCCTCTGAAGAGAGGAGCCTTCCCTCTTCGACGGTCATAGCAATAATCGGAGATGCCGGAGGTTCGTACGCTGAGGAGATGCCAGACGCAAAGGAGTCCACGGACAACCGCGGTATGAAATCTTTGTATGCTGCACGGGTGAGATCGTTGGATTCGGCGGTCGATATTCGAGTGCTGGCACCGTTGACCAAAGCGACGCAGTCCTGGTCCCATTCGACTAGATCGGCTCCAGGAGCAACAGTGAGGATAGTGGTGCGGTATCCTGGTCGATATTCACCGAAGATTGCAGGAAGTCGATGATTACGTCTGTTGGGCTATCGCGAGACGACGGCGTAAATGATAAGTTTTGGTGGTTCTCGCAAGCAGGAAGGAAACTAAAAATAATAGGCGTACATTGCAGACGACAGGGGAAAATGGGACAGGAGCTTCGTGCGTGGGTGCTGCCGAAGGTTCTGTCTCCTGTGTGATATGCGTTGCTCGTACAGCATCCTCAGTATTGGCAGGCTGGGTTGGTGGAGACAACATTAAGACGCGTGTCTGGGATCCTTCGGTTCACAATCGGCTTACTGAAGAGTTGAGCTCGTCAACAAGGACTGCTCTGACGTTCTCTTCCGAGTCGTTTCGCTTCACGAGGGATGGCTTGGAGATCACGTATTCACCCTTTGGTTTCTGTGATACCCAAAGGCGTTAGTTACGGAACCCATCTAGAATGACCGTCGTTGCTTGAGCCACCTACCTTGGGCGTCTTGCACTTTTCAACATTCGAGTGAACCGTGGGCGTAGCTTGCAAGTCGCTGGCTTTCGCGTTGACGACATCCTGTTACCAGGAGCAT
>WSTV01000036.1:37422-93432 GCA_019632285.1 Tulasnella sp. 332 | reverse complement strand
CTGCGACGGAGACGGGGATCAAACGTTACGCACCAGGGTCCTCTGGTGCGGCGTCGGCGTCCCAGCGACATTCACATTATCAACCTGAACGTTAGCAGCTTGGCGACGGATGGTACCGAACATAGTGAAATGTAAGAGGCTGTATAAGTGGGAAAGGGTATGTGGAGACGGATCTGACAGGTCCAGTCAGTAAACAGATCTGCTAGAGCGGGGCCAGTCGCGCTCACTGTTTTAGAGAAGTGAGTACTAACGCCGCGATGTCGTAAGCTTGAAAGACGATTCGATGAGGTAGCCGTTGCTGAGCTCTATGAAGCTAGTTGAGGAGGTAATGGAGGAAGGATAGGACGAGCGAGACGACGGAACCTTTCCTTTTTCTTCTTCTCCTTTTTGCGTCAACACAACAACGCTAGATTCAATTAACCAAGCAGTACCAAACCTTTCAGAGCTGACGGTCGGTTAGCTTTATGGAACACTTCTCACAGTCTGGTCGCTCTGATGACAATAACTCGCATGATGCCGGGCACCCTTAGAGAGCTCCAGTGACTTGGGGCCAAGTACTATCCACTCCTTTCCGTGGATCCCAACAGCCCAAATACAGGGTGTGATTTGAAATATCGACGCGAAGAAATGGCGTGGCTCAAGACGAGTAAACTTGTGGCGCGCGCATGAGTGTGTTTGGGCCAAGTCTTGAATGTCTCTCAAGGCGAAGGGATCAAAGTGGTCATGAAAGGGACGATATGGTAGGCTCTGGAGATGGTGAAGAGCATAGATAATGCAAAGGATCCGACCGCTCTCCATGTACAATATGCAAACGCAATCATTGGGCTCGTTTTAGAGGCCTTGGCGGTGCTGAGCGACCGGACGTGTTGACCTCCCACCACCCCGCTATTCACTTCCAGATATCGCCTTTACGATCAACGGCATGCAGCTCTTTTTCGTCCCGTCCGCCAACTTGATCATCGGGCGTGCAACCATCCTGCAGGCAAGAGCGGAAAAGTCAAGTCAGGGCAATGCTCGCGGACTGATGTATGCTGACTGCATCTCCTTCAAGCTTCGACTTACGGTGATCTCATTTCGAACTTGGGGGCTGGATCCGGGAGACAGTACGTCATGTTCCGGATAAGTGCGTAGACCAAGGCCTTCATCTCCATAAGTGCGAAACGATAACCAATCTGTACGTCGGTGAGTTTTCAGTTACAAGTAGGCTATCTTCCGCGCTTTCCACGACTCTCGAGGCTTACGCAATGTCTTGGACCCCCGATGAAAGTCATGACGCCAGAGTACACACCAGGGAGGTCCGAAGAGCGAGGATGAGTTTCTGGTTTAAACCAACGTTCTGGGCTAGAGTTTATAGGAAGTAGACTCTCGGTGCCTTATTGATGAAGCGATGCCTATCAATGAAGGACACCTACTTGAATTCATGAGCATCCTCGCCCCAGATTGCCTTGTCGCGGTTGATCGCAACGATTGATACATAAACGGGATCGCCCTTGCCAATCCTGTTCAAGAGTAGAGAATTCAACAACAGACAGCAATCGGGACTTGTGAGAGCATTTATATGTTTACCTGACTTCATCTCTCTTGACGCCTTTTCGATCCACAAGTGGCATGGAAAGAGGGATCACATCTTCACGACCCGCCTGGCGGATGAGGGCAGACACAGCAGGGTTAAGCCTCAAGTTCTCTCTGATCACGGCGTCGAGATACGGGAGTGCATTTAGTTCCTCCATGGTCGGTTGCTCAGAACTCAACGTCAGGAGCTCAGCGCGAAGCTTGTCTTGAATGAGTTTGTGCTCGGATCTGGCGAGGTCATGCAATAGCCAGACGACGGAGCTGCTCGTCGTTTCATGGCCTGGCATGAAGCAGATTATGAACAAAAGTGATGCAGGCTCAAGCGGGTAGGGCTTACCAGCAAGTAGCATGGTAGTTATTTGGCCCATCATTTCCTCGTCCGTTAGCTTCTCTGAGCTCTTGATATCACAAGCCATGTTGGCTTTGGCTATAGGTTCAGCAGGCTCCATCCGTCAGTTTCGATTTTATTGAGGTTATGTTGACGCTTTGGCCCACCTAGCACACTCAACAAGTCGCGTCCGGCCATATTCTTGGACTTGAGCTCTCCCTCATCACCCTTCTCTTGAAGTAGCGCCGTCTTTTTCTCTTGCACGAGCTGTCGACTCACACGATCCATGACCCCCCGGCTCTTCTTCTCAATCTGGCCTCTCTTGGTCGGCTGAATTACATTATTCAATCATACTCAACATGTTGTGTACGTTATCCGTCCGGAGGAACTCACAATTAATTTCAACCATGGGAAGCGAGATTGCAAGACTGGAAAAATCTGAAACTATGAGGCAGTCAGTGTGATATCTGATCGGGGAGGCGGATCAGGCTTTGTAACATACAGAGGTCATTGGGGCGACGAGAAGCTCATGGAACGCTTTCGCCAGTTCGTTTGTTTCGCCCTTAGCCAGTGTATTGAAATCGTAGCTAAAGCCAGCGAGCCCAATGACGTCTGAGTGCGCGGGGACCAACACAAAGGTGAGATTTGACACAATGGGAAGTCTCCAGGCCGAGGTAAGCTCACCCAAGGTAGCTCGAGATAAACCCTGGAGTACATCGACTTCCTGTTCCTCAGAATCATCCGTCACCTGGCTCAACCAGACGTCACGGAGCTAAGTCAAAGTACGAAGTGCCCAATCAGCTGGGCTCGTCACCTGTGAGTTATATACAAAAAGTACCTCAAAAGCCTTGGCATAGAAGATCGGCATAAGGTCGCGGATCTGGGCGAGGCCAAAGCACGGGTTCATGATCTTCCGTTGCCTGCGATGATCACTGCCTTCTGCCACCAAGACCCCTGACGAAAGCAGGGTCATCAGGAAGGGATCTTCAAATGGCCAGATGGTACGCTCCCACCTTTCCCCAGCGCCTCTGTCAGAAGGTTGCGAAACTCCGATGGCTTCGGGTAATCGTAGGAGTGATTGACGATGTGCGCAACTGCCTTTGGGTCCAGAGTGAAGAATCGCCGGGACTGAGTGTGTATTAATGAATTAGTCCTTGTAGCATAGCTATGCCGCATAGGGATCACACAAGGTCAGAAGGTTTAGGCCTACCAAGAATAAACCCCGATACTGGAACGTCGGACCATATTGTGCGACCCATTCCTCATATACCACGCCTACAGGCGCGTTGAATATTCTACGCATATGTCCCCAAACTGAGTTGATAAAACCACATCAAATCTACAATGGATGTGATAACATTCTCCGTGACTCACTGTAGCTGTCTGGCTCTGGTCCTGGTATGTCACGCAGAGAAGAGTAGTAGGACTGTATCACGAGAGTTTCGGCCGCCTTGAAACCGATGTAGGCGATGAGTGACGCCACAATCACAATGATCACCTGCTGACGATCAAGAGAGACATTGAGAAGCATGAGCTTTACATCTTCGATATGGTTGTGAACGATGGGAGAGAGCATGATGGGAGTTGGGGGTTATAAGTGGGAAATGGGAGGGGGTTGGGGGAAGGTTGGTGTGTAAATCCAACTGGAAGGATTTTAGGCGACTTTTTATACCTGGATCCATTCGGTCGCTCCCACGAGTTAATAATCAAGGCGCACGAGGCAGGAATAAGCGCAGTTGTGGCCGATCGAAAAGCCAGAGATAGTTGCCACCCAGAAGAGATTAGAGCGTCGTGAGCGCGTCAGTCCATGCCCGGCCATCAGACATGCGCTAGTGCGTTCGTCTGATATAGGTGCAGAGTTGCAGGGCACTTTGAGAGCGATGTGGGCAGTCCCTCGTAGAGATTTGCTGCCATTCATTGATCCGCCAAGACATCAGGCACCAGGGTTGGCTTCAAAGTCGGCATTCCAGATGAGTCATAAAACCGGCATCATTCAGCTCGTCTTATACAGAGAAGTGCCACTGAGTTCTATGAGAATTAAGGATGCCTGTGATTACAGGCAGCTGCTACGTGATAGCTGCAGCCAAAAATAATAAAGATATTGGCTTAGTCAGCAGGAAGTGAAGAGCAAGGAGGCCGATGACGTACAGTACTTCGGACCGCCACCACCCTCGGGGACCGTCCAAGTGATATCTTGGGTGGGGACCTTGACGTCGCAGAATTTACAGTGTATACAGTTCTACATATCAAGACAAATCTGTTAGATAGTGGTTCATGAAACCACATTTGGTCGGACGCACCTGCGAGTTGATGACAAGTTTCTTCCCATCCCAACCCTCATCCTCAACTTTCTCCGCCGTGCCCTCCTGCTCGACGTACTCATATACACCGGCGGGGCATCCCCGGCCTAATAACCCGGCAAACTCTTCAACGTTCTTTTTGACATGTGCTCTTCGTGCGTCGCGGGCTGCAGATGTATCACCCTCGGTGGAATGCGGGAGTTGCAGGTGAACGAGCTGGTTCTCTGCGTGATTGGTGTTAGTGAGCGCGAGCGAAGTTAAGAGGTCAGTGGATAACGGTGGCTCGAAGGCTGGGTACACTTTTGGGGTGAACTCTCTGCAAACGTCCGTGTCAGGTACCGCACTCCATGTGTAGGAAGAGGAATATTGCGCACTTCGCAGGTTTCGTATGAGCCGCATCGATGCCCTTATACCCAAATGTCCACGGGACTTTGCCCTTCAAGATCAAAGTATCCAGCCCACTCCAAGCGATTCCGCCCCACATCCCGAGTGGCGTGTTGAAGCTCGGCCTCACGTTCCTGACCTCTTTCAACTCTTTCCAAACCCAACTCTCTTTTACACCCTTCTCATACGCAGACATATCGAGCGGCGGACCTGTATACTCCCCCTCCTCCCCGACTTGATCCTCGGATGTTTTGTTGATCGCAGCGAAAGCCGATTCGGCGGCGAGCATGCCAGATTTCATGGCGGTGTGTGTACCTTTGATCTTGGGCACATTGAGGAATCCGGCGGCACAGCCGATGAGGGCTCCACCAGGGAAGTCCAACTTGGGTATGGACTGTAGGCCGCCTTCATTAAGGACACGTCCGCCGTATGCGATACGTTCACCACCTTCGAGGAGTTTTCGGAAGTATGGGTGATGTTTGAGTTGCTGTAGTGCGAAAATTCAGAAATGTCAGCGACAGATTAGCTGCACTAGGTTATTATTTTGAGACAAGCTACTCGCTTGTAGTTCCCGATATGGACTGATGTATGGATTAGAGTAATCCAATCCAATCACTAGACCCAGGCTGACCAGACCATCGGCCATGTGATACACCCATCCGCCTCCATAAGTCTTGAAGTCCATAGGCCATCCCATTGTGTGCACAACCTCTCCTGCTCGATACTGATCCTCCTTCACTCTCCATACCTCCTTCACGCCCATCCCGTACGTTTGAGGATCCCTTCCCACCCTCAGGCCGAACTTCTTCACTGCTGTCTTGGTCAAACTCCCATGAGCACCTTCCGCCAAAAGCGTGACCTTTGCCCTGAACAGCATCCCGGGTTCAAAAGAGTCCTTCGCCCGATAAGTCTTGTCAATCCCGATCTCGTTCGTGATGACACCTTTGACTCCCTGGCCGTCATCGGTGTACGCCAGTTGTGCGCCGGCGAACCCAGGATAGACCTCGACGCCGGCTTCTTCGGCAACCGAGCCCAGCCATGCGGCGAATTGGGAGAGAGAGACGATGTAGTTGCCCTTGTTACTCATTTGGGGGGGGTGGGGTTTGGGGAAGGATGAGTTACGGGTGAAGTAGCGCATGGTCGAGGAGGTAGCCGGTTGAGTGAGGGGGTGACCATCCATTGAAGACCAGTCTGGCAGGAGCTCGTTCAGCGCTGTAGGCTCGATGACTGCCCCTGAGAGCGTATGAGAGCCTGCCGTCGCGGGTCAACTTCGTTCAGGTCGACTTTGAGAACGTCGCCACTTACCAACCTCGCTACCCTTTTCTAGCAGTACAACACGTATCTCTCGACCATGCTCCTTCTCTAACTGCTTCAAGCGAATAGCAGCACTCAAGCCAGCAGGACCGCCACCCACGATACACACGTCGACATCATCGGCCGTCCGCTCAACGCTCGCTGGGTCGAATAGGGGCCTATCCTCTCTCCATCTTCGGCTTGTGCTTATGAGCCGTCGTTGAAGTTGTCGAGCTTGGATGGCTTGCAGTCGCATCCCGCAGTGGTCGGTTTCGAGCTCAGTTGGAGGTGAAATAGAAGCATGTGAACCGGATCTGGTGAAATTCCCAGATTGTCATTGGCCTGTGACCCGATTATGCTCATGACCCGGAGTTTTCCATATCAAATTGAAGGCGATCAATTGAGACTCTCCAATTGGACAATAGATGGGGCGAGAGACGACTAAGATAACAAGAATGAACCGGGATGAGCCGGGAAGGCATAAAGAGTATGAATGGACGAAAGGGGAGGATTGCCAAGAAGGGCCTTCTCCTACGACACTATGTCGGCTGAATAACATCAACTCAGCTGACGGCAGTCATGGTTGGCACCAATGAACCCTCCGCAGCACCAACACCGCTAGTACTAGTCCCGCCATTAGGCACAAATGTATTCTCAGGCGCTCCACGGTGTTGAGAGTGCTTCTGCACGCCTTCTACGCCGTCTTTCGACTGAGGAGCTGAACCCGAGTTTGCAACGGGTGGAGGGTGCTTCAATGTGGTCATGGGCGACATGGAGGGACCTGAGCCGTTCACCATCCGCTTCGCCAACCCGTTCTTGTTCGGCGCTTTGAGAAGCACCGCGCTTGAGAAGTTCGGCCGGAAGACCACGTCTGCTCCGTCGCTTCCACCACCCTCATCAAGGATAGGCGTTTTGAGACCGTTCGGCATTGGCGAGTTCCCGGTGGCCATCGTCGCACCAGCACCGAAACTCGAGCTTGTCGCGTACGCGTTCAACCTCCCTCTCCTCGCGACCAATGGCTCATCCGGATTCTTCATCGTCCAGTCCCATGTCGCGAACAGGTTAGCATCTGGAAGCTTCTTCCCAGCGCTAGAGGCCGCGCCGCCAGTACCACCCTTCTTGTTAAGATCCTTTCGACGAAGATCCTCTGTGGATGGATCTGTCGCGTTCCACGGCGCGGGTATAGGCTCATGATATACCAGTGGAAGACGCGAGGCCTCTGCGGCGACATTGTTACTCGGTTGCGAAGGCTGCGCTGGTGGCCGAAGGGCTGGTGGCGGAGCAGACTCGGTTATTCGAGAGTAGAGATGTGGCGGTAGAATGCTCTTCGCTAGACCAATGAGGTTCGGATGGATATGCGGTGTACTGAGATCGATCGCCGTCAAGTCATCGCTCACAGTCTTATTCGCAGGCTGAGGCAGCGGCGTTGACAACTCAATACTCCGGTCGATTGGCATGACATGAGTGGGTAGAGGGGCAGGGAATCGTAGGGGCTTCGAATTGGAGGGCGTGGCGGCACCATACATCGTGTCAGGGGCGGTGTATCGTGCTGGGCTGTCAGATGCCAAGTGGTGCGCGACGCGAAGCCGGCTTGGGTTCGTCGCGGGTTGTGTGTCGGTTTGAAGAACATGATAGGCGGAGATGAGTGGTTGGAGAGATGATTGCTGTGTGGTTGTTCGTTTCGCAGATTTTCGGAGGGTGCCAGAAGACTCCAAGGGCACATCCCATTGAGACGCAAGAGAAGATTGATTGTAGGTGATCGACTTTGTGTACGAGGATCGAGAAGCTGTCGTGGGACGAAGGGGTAGTGGTGCTCGTCGATTCGGATTAGGAACTGCTGAGGGTTTTTCCGCAGCGCTGCTCGCGCTTTGAGCTTCGCCAGGGAAGGGTGGTAGGAACTTTGGTATGTGATCCGGTGGTGACCACGACGCATGCCTAGCTCTTTTCCTGGAAGGACTCCCTGATGGCGAGTACGCAGGATTGGAGACTGGGGACGGTGGATACACGATTGGGAGCACTGGTGGCGCGAAGCCGAAGCTATCCTGGTGATGATTGAAATTGTGGTCTTCAATGAATGGCTCGACAGCCCTCCCCTTTCCCTTATACATGCTGCTGGTGATCGCGGGTTCCGTAGGCGACGACGAATCTAGTAGAGTCGGAGTTGGGGACCGAGAAGTAGTAGAGGAGGAGCCAGTTCTGATATAGACTGGAGTAGGGGTAGGTACTTGACGGTATTCGAGCAGGATCCCATCGTCGGGATCCTCTGCATGGCCATCATAAAGCGATGCTGAAAGTGAGAGTGTAAGCCGCAATTGAGCAGCTTTTGCCATTGTGACTGCGGCTCACACTTGATGTCTGCCAACGAATCAAGCCTTCGCGCCGCCGAGCTCGTGGAAGCAAAGGCATTTTCGTCCTCTTCATTCGAAATCTCCGCGAGCTTCGCTTCCTCCATCGCAGCACCTGCAGTGAGCGAATATTTCTGCATCTCCTTTCCCTCCAGCCCTTCCGCAAACTCCATGAGCTCATTCACGCCGACTCCCAACTCCGCCATCGCAGCCACAATGTCATGCACGTTCACTCCAGCACCGTCCCTTCCTGAATGTTCTGCGTACTGCTTCGAAGTAAGAGCGAGAAGTGTGATATATCGTTGTACGATGTCGGTGAGCGTGTGTGCCGCATTGGAGGATGTGCGGGTGAATTGGTGAGCGTGAAGTGTCCGAATAGTGACAGCGTGAAGGTGCTGTCGTACGGATGCATCCATGCTATATCTTCATTCGTATAGTTTGTTGGCCTCCGAGATCTGTCCTGGTCGTTGGGTGGCGGTTCAGAATGCGATCGATTGCTGTTTGTCGACTCTCACCTCTTGAACCTAGGGGCGTCAATTGCGCAGGTAACCACACTACAACCACCACCCAGATCCTCTAGAATGGACGTAAGAAGCTCGCTTGTAAGCAAAAACGATACTGTACTCAACAATGCTGAAGGCTGATTGAGCTCTAGTGGGACAGTGGACGCGATGAGGAGGTGCAAGTGAATCAGAGAGCACTCATTGACAAGGTCAACCTTGTGCTCTCATACTATACAGCTGCTGGTGCTGAGCGCTGTGAATTCGATAGGTCCTAGCCAGATATTCTGGAGAGCATACTGTCCTGAGGGAACTATGTGAGCACTTGTGTTTCTGGCCAGCCTTTTGGCTCAGGGCAGGGTCTGGAGTTATGGCAACTTACTCAAGATTGATTGGTCATCCCAGTACAGAATGCAGACGATGCAGGCGCCAAGAACGTTGAGATTCACTTCAAGACTCGAGCATTTTCAGAATCCGCTAAAGAGCACAGCGGTGTCACTGCTAAATCATCCGCCACAACAGAGGCTGCGTCTTCGAACAGAAGCAAACTGCCTGATCTCACGAAGGAGCTCTTGCATCAATGGGAATTTAAGAACGACGGTGTACCGTTCAGAGAGGAAGACTGGAACAGGCTGAAGAAGATTGCAGAAGGAAATCCAGTTTGTAAAATCACTCGTCTACAGGCTGTAATTTGGCACTGACGACTTTTCTTGATTGATACACCCAGGACGAGCAAAAGATTGGTGCATTCGGTGTCGGCTTCTACTCCCTGTTCAGTGTGACAGACGAGCCTTTCGTCACTTCCGGTGGCCAGTGGATGGGCTTCTATTGGAAAGACAACAAAGATCAGGTCGGTTATTATATGAAGAGAAACCATAATTAGTGTTTGACTTACATCGCTTGTTCGCCAGCTGTTCGCTCGACGCGGCGCACTACCTCCTTCAAACACAAGCGCAAGCATGGACCCAAACCCCAAAGTTAATCCGTGGACATCGTTCGTGATGCCATTACGTGAACCTTCAACTTTTCCAGCACGGCCTGTAGATATTTCCCGGTTTCTTGCCACAAGCCTAACCTTTACATCATCATTGCGTGGTGTTTCACTGTTTTTCAACGAACACCGACTTGCCCATTTGACCAAGGGGACAGGGTCGTCCAAGAATTTGCCGTTACCTTCCAATTTGGACTCGACCAGCAAACCTTTGGGAATTATGCATGTAAAAACGATAAACTCTATCGGTGCGCAGGCGTATCCTTGCAGTCTATGAGCCCCCCGCAAGGTAATTGATTGAAAATCATTTGGTTCGCAGATCTTCACATCCAAGCAAAGGTCCTCCGCTGGACTTATCACACTGGTACGGAGAAGCCTAAGGTACCTGCTCGACTAGTCATCACCAAACCAGCTGCTGCCACTGGAGGTGGTTTCTTTGCATCGCTTTTTGGTTCCATGGCGGGCACCCGCGCTCCTGAGCCGATCACAGCTACGCCACCGGCCGCGGCTCCGAATGAACCGGATTTATTGGAAATCGTAGAGTCCTCCGTAGGCATGACCGTATATGCAGCTCGGGTGGACGTGAAGCTTGACAAGAAGTTCCTAACTGAGCTCGAGCGGGCAACTAAGAAGCAGCCTCCTGCGACGTGTATATACTCTTTGATTTATGTAGGATGGACCGCCTCCTGTCCTACTGAATATTGTTCTGACCATATTTTGTTTCTACTATGGCAGACAGGGAAGGATGAGTACGACGCAAGTCGGGACGAGGATGAGCGAAACTTCAAGACCACTGGTGGCGTGTTTCAAGGCTTGCGAGCCGATTTAGATAGAGCTGGAACTTCCAGGGTTTTTATTGTATGTACACTGTGAAGATGGTTAGTTGAGGATACAGACTGATCGATCTTCTTACCCTTAGGGCCACGCTACTTCCCAATCCACGGGCATCGGAGGTCATGTCTCTGCTCGCTTCATTCCAACCGTCGAGCGTGAATCCATAGACTTCGTCGACAGGAACGTATCGAAATGGAACAAGGAGCTCCTGTACGTTGGCGGGTACCTCGCACGAGCTGTCTATGAGTACCAGCTCTCTTCCATCAAGACGCTCTGGGAAGAAGCTTCGAAGTCGACCACACCGCCAAGTGACGATATCGATGAAACACTACGGCTCTGGTTGGAGGGCAAGTGCCTACACGCGTTGCGATTCTTCACGTTTTACAATACTACACCGTCAGCTGTTGTGGGCACAGATACCGAGGCCGCGTTCTTCTCTTGCGGAAAACCTCTCCAGCAAGGCGAATTTCCTATACTCTCGACATCTGGTGTCAAGGCCAGTGCTCAAGTCCGAGCTTGGGAGCCGCAAATGCGCCTCTTCTTGAAGAAGGTGCCTATGCTACCCGAGGGGATCGCCAACGGTGCACCTTCTATGATCAGTTTCTTACGAGAATGGGGGATGGTCTTACCAGTCAACTTCCAAGACGTCATAGCCGAGCTGTCTAACCGCGCCCTAACAGAGGAGGAGATGTTGGAATGTCTGAAATGGCGGATGAGCTCTCAACCCAATCAACCGAACGTCTCCACCGCCCATGAGCAGTTCGTTCAGGCTGCGGTTTTCTCTGTAAGAGGAGCAGATGGAGTAGACCGGGTTGTGCCTTTATCCACAATCAAGACATTCCTGAGCCCAGGGAATATTGTACCGCCGACTTGTCCTCTCCCACAGCATACACTGCCTTTCGAACTTGGGAAGCACTTCAAACCCGATCAACTTCGTCAGTTCTTCGGATGGACCGACCTCAACGTCGTTCAGTGGGCGGAATACCTCGTATCAGAGGAGATGTTGTCTAGCTCAGACATAGAAAAGAACGTCACCAAGTCGCCGGTATTCTCGGAGCGCGTTTTCATCATATTGGCAAGAGCTTGGGGATCGTTGCCGAATAAGCAGATGCAACAGATTGCAGAGCTCCTAAGGGGCGTGACAGTGATTCCAACCAAAACGGGAATGAGGAAACCGGCGGAGGCGTATTTTTCCAACGCGAATGTGTTTCCAGATCTCCCTACGGTTATGTTTCCGGGAGCTGTCATCAAGGGCAATCTGGAGAAGGTAGATTGTTGTCGTCCCATGTTCACTTTGATGCTAACGTGTCGAAATCTTCTTAGCTCTTGGTCGCCTTGGGAGTTATGAAGCATGTCGAGCTACAGATTATATTTGACAGGCAAGCCATAGCTCTTTCACTCCTTGTACATCATTCATCATTTCATCATTCTTCAGGATGATCAATACTGGCGACTGGGGAGTGCAAGAGCTCGTCAAATATCTCGTCGCGGTTCGCACCACACTCACGCCTGTCGAAATGACCAAACTCCAACATACAGCTGCATTCCCCCGAGAGTCGCCCGAAGACAGCTCAAAACATATAGACAGGAGGAAACCCTCAGCGCTCTATGAGCCGACTGATGCACTTCGGGACCTTGGCTTGCCTATCCTAGATTGGGGGACACAACACAAATGGAGGCCTGCATCCGAAGAAGGTGCAGAGAAATCATGTCTGCTACTGCTGGATACAAAGATTGACTCATTTTTGGACCCAGCCAAATTCCTTAGGGAACTTGGACTACAATCTTTTCCTTCTCTAGCTACAGTCCTAGCTTTAGCCGCCGGGCCTGACCTGGATCTTCGGAGAAAAGCGCTGACTTACCTACTTGAGAACTTCACCGCACGTTATGCTGCCACATATCACGTATCGGATTATATGAACCTGGCTTACATCCCATCACTACGATCTGATGGAACAGCCTTCTTAGCAAAGCACGGAGAAGTGCGTGATACCATCGTATACCGCTCTGCATGATCAATGAAGTCTGACCCCAGTTCTCTAGGTGTTTCTGAATCCTGAGTGTGCCCTTCTTGGCTTTTCCTTGGTGGAGCCGAGTTTGCGCGCCGATGCGCTTTCAAAGCTACAGGTCGCAAAGGACCCGCCAACGAATCTCATTATGCCTGTTCTCGCAAAGAGCGCACCCCAGAATGAATCTCTTGCTCAACAGTGGTTTGAGTACCTTACTGGTCGGATAGCGGACTTCACTGGAGAGCAATTCGCGCAACTCAGAGAGATGGCCATCGTTCCTGCTTCATCTGCCGCTGTTGGCGCCGCCCCGGCATCCCGGAAGGCGACTATGTACAAGCCCGGTGAATGTTTCTTTAGGAATGAAAGAAACTCCTCGACCGTGGTCCACTCGAACCTATTCACATTCATCGACTTTGGTGGCAAAGCGAACGTTTTTCTACGCGCATGCGGGGTGAAGAACGAGCCTTCGGTGCCAGAAGTTGCAGCCAGCCTTCTGAATGATCCGAAGCGTTTCTTGGAGCTTGCTGGGGGGCCGCGAGGGTAAGGCACGGCTGTCTTGGCGATTGTTTCTTTGCTAACGAACAAACCTATTAGTTATTTGGACGAGTTGAGACAGATAGCTGCGCATCAGAACTTCCAGCCGGCATTAATTCAACAGATGAAGCGGACGCCGTTCCTCCTAGGCAGCCGCCGTACACCTCGTCCAGTGACAGATAAGCATGGGCTTGCAATCGGGGAGGAGGAAGGAGAGGAGGAAGACTATGATATCACTTATGATCTTTTACGGCCTGATCAAGTGAATGACATTCCATCCCTCTCATGTCTCCTACCTGGCTGAACTGCTATTTGAACCCATAGATTATAGTGGTAGATGACACGAACGCTTACTCTCTCTTTTCAGAGGCATTATACGGCGCGCCTCAGGAAGACTTACTGGAAGGCTTCTACATGTTCATCGGCTCGCCGCGACTTTCGTCGCTAACTGCAGAGGAGTATCAGCCTCGTCAAATCGAAAATCAGCCGTCTCGATTGGCCACGGAGACCCGGGCCCTGATCTTACAACGTTTCCCTCTCTTCTTACACGAGCGAAATGCGCCTTGCAGGTTTAGACCGGACTGGCTCGCCACAGGCAATAACTTCCAAGTTCGAGGGTAAAATTCAGACAACTCTCTCTCTCACTATACGCCTAGTCTAATGTCCTAGTCTGTGTCGCAGCTGTGGCAAGTTGAACTTGGTCCGAACACTCAACTTCGGAGGGAAACGTCTTACGAAGGTCCAAGAGGCATCGGCTGCTGCGGAACTCGCTACAAGGTTTGGTAGCTCAGGGCCGCTTTCACTCTTTATTTCGACCCAAGACAAGCTGGACATGTACGAGTGCGTAAATGAACGGGACGTTCTTGATAACCTGCTAACTGACTACTTTGCTTTGTAGGGTTGCGCACTCGATCTGCAAGCTCCTGCTCAAAAATCACAAGGTTAACGATAGCCTGTTGTTTATGACTATTCTTTCAACCGATCTCAGAGCCTTGCGTCGCCGCGGCTTCAATGGTAATTGAATGGTCGACGTCCGTCAGAAGTTGATCAGTTAATTCCCTCTCTCTCGTTTAAGTCGACCGAATCATCCACCAACAGAAAGTGGAACAGAGGCTGATGGCTGCTCAGCGAGTCGCCGAGGAACAGTCACTTGCGCAGATGCCAGGAGCCGATCCTTTCCAACCTGCACCCGCTCCGTCACTGCCTCCACCCCTGAACGAGAAAGCCAGACTGCCTCCACCGCCTGGCGGTCTGCGCGGAGCTAAAGCTGCTGCAATCCCTCGGGCTAGTAGCCCGCCACCTCAATCCGCCGTTCGACCTCCTTCGCCAGATGGCCGGACCATTGCTTCCTCACGATCAAAAACAGTAGCATCCAACGCTCTAAATTCTTTGAAAGACCGCTTTATTCGAAAGGGCGGCATACCAAATGGGTTCCCGTCCCTTCCAGGCTCAGACTCCACATTGGCAGGGGCTGGTGCTTCTTCTTCAGCACCTCGTGGAGATGAAGAAGCTCGTGTTACGCCGACAAACGACATTGGTGTGTTCGAATTCTACTGTCTTCTGTCCCATGTGCTCATGATTATATCCCGGACATAGATAGAAATATACGGACAGCTATTGCCGCTTGCCGTGCAGAGAAGAGCTCGGTCGTGGCAAACCGGCAACAAATGACCACGGTCAAGGAGAGTTTGGACGATGGCTATTGCGATATCAGCGGCGCTGATAACGATTTTTCGTTAATATGTGAGGAAGATTTGTTACAAGTCCAGTCCGCCTCATGAAGCTTATTGATCCTTTCAGCGACTGTGGATGGATATCGGTTTTACGTAGCGAAAGGTTAGTTGATGACACAGGAATTTCGCTTATGATGAGGTCGCTGATTGCCCCATTGTCATAGACGTCCCGAGCCCTCAACAAACTATGGCCTCCAAGCTGCCAGCCCTGACGCGATTTGCGTCCGCAATCATTAAGCCGCTGGCTCAAGTCTACAAGCTGCCGTCAACCTCAATCCACATATTTTACGACCTTCATGGTGGACTAATTGCATTCAATCGGAATGGCTCGCTCTTCCTGAACCTAAGATACTACGAAAGCTGGCACGATGCTGAAGTGAGTCCTTGTTGACTTCGAGCAGTTTCAAGAGCACTAATATATCTTGTTTGATCAGGTTCAAGAGAACCAGACACACAAGGCACTGATCTCCTGGTATCACTCCCTCGCACACGAGATCGCTGTACGTTACTACTATGTTCTAACCCTTGATGTACTTGGCTCACCAAGCGTGTCTCCATAGCACAATCTCGTCCATCCACATAACGCGGAACACGAATTCTATTTCTCTGCTATCTGCGAGAGCCACCTCATGGACTTGGTACGAATTCTCGCCGCCGCTTAGCCTCCAATGGATCAGCACCAGCTCGGTTAGCAATAGATTAGATACTTCCTACACGTCCTGTTCTTTGCCTATAGAAGTTATCTCTAGGGCTTGATCACCCTTGGTTCTCTGGCGTGATGCCGTCCGACTAGAGCAAACACTCTATATACCTATATCTTTACCGCATCTGCTGTCTTCTTAGATCTCCCCGTTGCTGCGAAATAAAAACACCCCACCTTGAGAGGGTGACGGGCGCTCAATCACAGCTTGTCCATGACCTTTATTTCCAGATTTTAGACGTAATGACCAGGCACGCCCCTTCAGCTTTCATTTGGATATCGCGGCGATTTCCCACAGGTATGTACCGAGAAGCTTCGTTCTGAGGTTTGAATGAATCAGGGTTGAGCGCTGACCTAAGCGGAAGGACCCTGAAAGAAAACACGTACCCATTTATATAGTTGCCCTTATCCAACTTCTCATTTGTAGAGCTAGGCGTCGTATAGAACAGTTAGCATCAGGATCCTACGCGCATCCCGACGCACTCACTGTGCTCCGTCATCACCACGACCCATGGGTAACAGCAGAACATTGACGCCTAAAGAGTGTAACGGGCGTCATATCAGTGACGCAGAATCGCAAAGACCATACAGGCGAACCTAGAGCTTCTGCAAACGTCAATGTGACAGGGATCGAACCTCCCTCACGCGTATAGTCTGGCGTTTTCTGGTACACAGCCTGTAATGTGCGACAATACAAGTTTGACCAGGGTTCCCATCTAGATTATCACTTGAACCCACCTCTGTAGCCTTCCTTGCTGCAACATAGTTCCAGTGGTTCGGATCGGCACTGTAGAGAAGCATATGCGGGGTTAGGTAGCATAATCCTTGGCAGGTTGCAACTAGCTTGATATCAACTCACACCCAAGGCTTTCCACCATGCAGGTTCTCAAGTTCTAATTTATTCTTGGTGCCGAGTCTACCGAACTCATCGTTCAGATATTTGAGCACGACGCGATCGACGTTTTCGGGCGTCATATTGGGCACGAGTCGGATGGAGAATTTTCCGGAGACCTACGATTGCAGAGAGGTCGGAGGGATGGGTCTTTGAGCTAACATATATGTGGGTGACTAACTTTGGCTGGGATGACAGTCTTGGCCCCTGGCGCGGAGAAAGCACCCTCGATCCCGTGCAGGGAGAGTGAGGGGTATCGCATGCGGCCCATAAGAACTGTGCTTTTGTCGGAGGATAGTGCCACTGGTGCGCCAGCGGAGTGCTCGATATCCTTTTCAATGGATATTGTTAATAAATAGTCGTGGCACAATCAAAGACCGCTTACAGCGATGCTGTAGTCGAGGACATCGTATCGGGCTCTGTCATAGTCCCGCATCAGCCTTCAAGTCGTCGAAATAGCGAAGGAGGCTGCTGTGTACTTCTCTTCGTCTGTCAGAGGCGCCACGAGCTCGCTTAGACCAGGGATGAGGATCTCGCCAGACGGCTTGACGAGCTTGCTCAATAGTAAAATCAGGTCGGTCATTGGCTAAGGGTCCACCGGTTCAGAAAGGAATCGTTTTGAGACAGTCAATGATGCGCACGTACCTCATGGACAGTGTTTCCGAAGACGCCAGAGTGGAGATCTCTAGCGGGTCCGGTGACGGTGACCTTGTAGTACGAAATACCTCGAAGGCCGTATGTGAGACAAGGCTAATGAATGGTGATACAAATAATCGCAACGGTCAGATAAATGGAGAGAGTTGGACGATGTCGAGAAGGTTTACTGACTGTTCGGTCGTTCAACCAGTAGTTATCACTGATACAAACGCAATCAACGCCGTCGAAGAACTTTCCAGGTCCCACTTCGGCTTTGATCAGATCGTCCAAGCCTTCGCTTCCGCTTTCCTCCATGCCTTGGTGAAAGATAAATTAGCATATGTTGAATTGAGCAGTCTTCAACTTGTATGGCAGACCTTCGAAGCAGAATTTGAGGTTCACAGGTAGCTCGAGCCCCAGCTTAACGTGAGCTTCGAGAACATTAATCCAACCCAAGAGAGGGCCTTCAAAAAATCGAGGTTAGGCAGATGTAAAGTGATCAGCGAAAGTACGCCAACCCTTGTCATCGCTCGACCCGCGACCGTATAATCGCCCGGTTTTTTCATCATGAGTCAGCTTGAATGGTTCGTGATCCCAACCGTCGCTCAAAAGTGCCTGGAATGTAGGTCCTGGATCAGCCAAAGGTTTGGCTATAGGAGAAGTGACGTACAGGTTGAACGTCATAGTGCGCGTACAGCTGAACCGTCTTCTTCTTCTTATCGTCGCCAATCCACCCCAAGATCGCGGGCGGCAGCTCAATCTCCTGGCCATCGAGCATATGTTTACCTAGGTCGACTTTTCGGGTCTTCACACCGAGCGCTTCGAGCTCGTGAACCACAAATTCGGCCATCTCAAAGACATGTTTGCGATATGTGGCATCACCGCTGACACTTTACAGGACACACGTCACATCAGTTGAACAAGTCAGAGCAGGGCGTCGAACAGCTTATGAATGGGTAGAGTCATACGCATGACGTACGAGGGAATGGCCACGGCTTTCGCAAGTCTATCTATAAACTCGGATTGATGCTGATCGATATATTCGTAGAGCTGAGGAGGAGCCGCCATTGTGCTTTTATCGATATGATTTGGGAGATCAGCAACGGATGGTGGAGAAGTGCACCCTGTTAGGACAACAGAGGGTTTGGTCTAGTGGCTGAGCTATAATATCCTAGATGCGGTTCTCAGGCCATGCTGACAGCCCATCTGGACCACTTGACCTTAGCGATATCGATCAGTATCTGTGATCTATGCCCTCTCTTAAAACCAATCTATCAACGCAATTGACGCCCTGGAGTTGGTTTTCTGGGGCCCAAACTTACTGGGGTGTGGGGGTTCTCCAGGCTCCTCATCTTTCACCCCGATGGTACCATACACGTAGTTCATGCTAGGAACGCTTCAAATGGGGTCAACGTGGTCGAAGCAAAGCCTACGGATAACCGATAAGGGCCACTCGATAATGAACTGAGTGCCATAGAGCCCCTCGCACAGCTTCTCATATTTCTCCGCGGTCTCCAAGGTCTCTTCGCTCATCACACGCGCTGAAAGATCGGACGTAACCGTCGGCGACTGAGTTTTGGTTGTCGTTTATCTTTTTGCGTCGCGCCAGTTGGTCCTCAATACAATTACTGCGTTTCAGCATTAACGGGCTTTCCGAGCGAAAATCTTTGGTTCACCCCTTACCATTGGTGCAAATCTCATTTTCTGGCCATGCTAGATCGTGCGTGATGATGTTCCACTTCTGTATCCCAGAACCTAGGTATGCATCTCGGCAGATTCGTGATGGATCGTAGAAACCTTCGTTGACTGGGCGAGTAGCCTTTTGCAGCAATTTCGGATGCCTGATCATCAACTTCGAATCATCGTGAGGGACTTTTCGCACCTTCTTGGTACACATTCTAGTTCGGTCGCCCTCGCCGGGGATTGAGACCCTGTTGAAAGTGAATGGAGGTGATCGAGAGACATCGACTATGATCTGATTGAAATTCTCCTTTGATTGTGGCCTCTCATTTCAGGGGCAGTTGGTTGCTTGGCTTCAACTTCCTGAGAGTCAAAACCTCACTACATGCAGAACCTCATGTGGTGACCTGCGTCTCCACCAGCGGATACGCAAAGCAACTTCATCCTGATCGCGTGTCCGACTCCGAGGACTAGACCCTATCCACTACGGCAGCTTGGTTGAGCTCGAAAGCTTTCCCGACAAGAAGGTATGAGCGTGATACGGCGTCTCGAGGGAGTGGGAAATTGGGAAGGTGTGAAACCCCCAACTTGTGGCGTTCCGGTCGCCGACAAGGCATTCGGTCCAGTGATATGTGTGTGGGGGGGTCGCACTATCTTGGGCCTTTTAAGGACCTGACTTGGGACTTCTTAATTCATGGCATCTCCCCGTTCGCAGGGATGCCCGCTCGATCGCTTAGCGCTCGATGCCCTTCGACCCGTCACCCACCCCCTCGCCAGCCGACTCTTCGTTTCTTGTGAGAATCATTCAGCCCCTAGAAACCTTGTCCGTTCGCAGCCAAGACTACAACTATCCCTTGGTACACACAATCTGGGTATCTGAATGAACCCAGAGGAGCGGGCATTCTCACGCGTGCTTTGTAGAGCACTTATGAAGGTGCC
Source organism: Tulasnella sp. 332 (assembly GCA_019632285.1). Taxonomy (NCBI): domain Eukaryota; kingdom Fungi; phylum Basidiomycota; class Agaricomycetes; order Cantharellales; family Tulasnellaceae; genus Tulasnella; species Tulasnella sp. 332. The sequence goes on along the minus strand of WSTV01000036.1, from coordinate 73,762 downwards.
TGTAGTTCGATTCAGGTGACTGTGTACTCAGACAGACCCCTTGACTTCTGTGCGCATGGTTGGTGGCGTCAACCCCAAAGGCACTTGAATTGTGGAACACTCTCCCGAGCTCCCAAGTCATCTGCCTCAGGTTATATCCCATGAAAACGTTGCGGTCACAGACAGCGACTGTCAGAAGGCGTGTCTTGGCCCTTTACTTCTATTGCCATCGGGGTTCTAGTGTCATTACAATACTGGCCCACCCCGCTAAACGAAGAGCAGCTGAAAAGGGTAGAGATAAGCCTTCGGCGAAACTCCGTCTATTGTATTGCTCTCAGCGTCAAAGCACGACAGGCTGCTAGAATAGCTACGCTCACCGAAGTTGGTCTACTTCTGAGTTCTATGTTCGGTATGTCCGATACGTGGGCATAACATCCCCCAACTAGATGCGCACTAATTATAACTACCGATATATCCCTTTTGTCACGTATTAAGGCGAAGAGTTTTGAATCTCCTTCCTTTAGGATCGTGTCTTTTCAATAGAAAAGGCGGACGAAAGCTCATCGCCGGAGTTGTAGGTGTCGGCGATGCGGTCAACCGACGGAGTGTATATCGTCCCGGCACGCCGAAACTTACGTGTACAGGTGAGGCTAAGCGTGAGTTCATCATGCTTCGATTGATGGAGGATGGCCTGAGGTTAGCAAGACTTGGCGAAACCCCGCCAGTTACGCCGCACCCAAGGATGGACTGGCTCAGCTGGTTGGTCCCAGGAACGAATAGGGAGCTGTTCCGGCACCAAGGGTTTGATATATGTAATGCCTGACGCGATGAGCAGAAACATGCCTCCCGCCTCGCGACGACTGCCTGACCACAAAGGGGCCGCATTTTAACTGCGGTAGAAAGAAGTGCGCCTGGCGAACTTCGTCTTCTGGTATTGAATGCAAGTTGGCTATTTTTCAAAAAGGTTCGTGGGCGAGGAGCCTCGTCCAAGTGAAACACAAGCCACTCCAATAAGGATGCCTCCAATGCCGTAAGTCTCAAAAAAAGGACTTGCTGCGGAACTGCAGGTGCCAAGCAAATCTGAACTTGTCGCCTGGTGAAGGGAAGAGGTGGGATCAGTGTTGTCCTCCAGGATAACATTTCGCTGGTTTCAACTGTCTCTAGGGTAAGATACAGACTTTTGGCGCTTCCCGAATGACTACTCCTCAGAAGATCGAACTATGTACCCTGAGTGGGTTTCCAGTTGGTTCATTTGACAGGGTCCGAATCCAAGGTGATCTCCACTGATATGTAGCACTTTCTTGGCGAGCTAAATGGCGGGTGGGTTCAAAGACAATAAAATCTTTATTTTCGCTGAACTCTAGCCAGATCGCCGAAGTTGGCGGGTGGTTCTAATTCACGAGTGAGGACTGGTGGAGGTTGTAACTGAACGGTCAGGCACTTGCATGGTTGCAAAGGACTGCGCAGCTGTAGTGGCTGTTGTTTTCCCATTGTATTGTAAATGCCGTAAAGACCAAGGATCCATTCCAAATAATTACTGCGACGTTTCTGCGTAAAATTATGTCGTATTGGACAGTAAATTTAAGCTCAAGGGCATGTGAAATGGTTCATAACTGGGCGAAAAGAGCGAAAAGATGGGTTACACGAACCAAACGTGTCACAAATACCTAATAGGGTGCTCATGACTTGTTTTTCCGCGTCCAAGGGCGTGAAAGTGTGGGCCCTGATGTGCCTTTCTGGTGGCTCGGATATTCGGCGTCCGACAGTGAGAAGTAGCGTGATCACGGTGACAACATGGTTTGAAAATACGGGTATCGCCGGCGACTACCGTCAGGGTATCAAATTGAGATACCGGTCAATGATTGCACTTGTCAGACCAGCGCTCCGCTATTGACGTGGCGAAGAGTGGAGGCCACGGCGTTCTTACATGAACGGGCCGGCCTTTGATATAAGCGGGCCGGCCACGATGCTGACTGACGACTGGCCAACGACCCTTTGCACGTCTCTTCAAACGCAGGGGTGCGGATCTATCATGGAGATAGAAACTCGAAAAATCAAATCACGGCGAGACCTTGCTGACTCCTGGTAGCCCTTATGACCACGAGTTACACAGACATTCTCACCTTGGAAACGCGCCGAGATCCCTCGAGGCCACACGACGTCGGAGGCGCACGGCACCGCGGTGCCAAGCGCCTAAAAACAGGTCTGTCCGCGGTTGGTAAGATGGCTTTAAATTCGGGCACCGTCTGTATAAAAGCAGAGAGGTCAGCGGGCCCCCGCCAAGCTGCCAGATTTCTGGCCAAGGAAAGCGGAGAGTGGATGAAAGAGGAGCATCACCGAGATAGTACTGCAACCTCCGATCGGCGTTCCGGGCATAAGCTTGCCGTACGTCAAAATAGAGCCCCTTGACCTGCATGCCCCACGCAATTTCGCCCGCATGGAAGCACTTTGGTTTGCAAGCCTGACCGGGGTCCAATCTTATCTGGGAACATGTTGGGGAGGCCAAAGATGGCTCAGGTCGTCTTATTGAGGAAGTTTGAAACCAAAGAAGTGCCAAGATTCGGGAGAGAGACCAAGTTCAATTGAGGGACACAAGGGTAAGCTTTGATGGAAGTTGAGATGCAACATCTGCGATTTTGGCTCGTATCGGGACGGGTTCGAGAGATTCTTATTCTTGCGAGGTGGTGGTGGTGGTCGGAGCTCGGTCGGATAGAATCGGAGCCGATAGAGGGTGGGTTCCTTCTTGGATCTTTCTCTCCCTGCATCCTAGTGAGAAGACCCTGATGCATCGAATATGCCTCCATTCCGGGAGTTTGCATCCATATCCACTCCGTCGTCCTAACTAACTCTTTTTCTCGTTGTGTCTGCGGAAACGCACGTTATTCCAATTACTTAACCACCCTTTCGACTGCTGCGCGTCTCTCTGTGATTCCATTGATTTCATTCTTTTCTTGTTCTCTCCCCCACCCCCAAAAATCATCTCAACTCGGACCTTTTTCAGAATGAACGACGGAATGCTCACTGACTTTGACGAGGTGGACGAGGATAACATCATCAACGACATTCAAGATCTTCAATCCCATCCGTTCCCAGAAACTTCGAACCACTCAGGTTCCGCGGCTGAACGTTTAGTCCGGAAACGGAGTTCGAAAGGTGTGTTTTTATCTTCGAGACGACAGGATTGAATCTGGACTGGACTGGGGTTGTGGTGAAGCGGGTCATCATCTTAGCCGTTTTTGGCTGATCTATCCTTTATAACCTTGTTAGCTTGCGACAACTGTAGGAAGGCCAAGTGCAAATGCGAGCGGACGGCGCCAAACGAGCCGTGCAAGACGTGCGTTATCAATAACCAAGGTCAGTGACCCCGCCCCCCAGCCCTTTGTGTCTAAAGATCTCCTTCGGGCGGCCGGCTTCAAATTCCAGCCGGCTGTGGCACGCCGGGCCGGCGCGTCTCCCGCGCCCCTCAGCGGCAACGACGAAACCACTAGATGCGTTTTCACTAACCACCGTTCTTATTATCATATCATTCAGAATGCACATTCCTTGGGCCGAGTCGCAAACGGTGAGTAAGCATGTTTCAATCCGTAGCATTGCCAAGAAAGAAAAAGAAAAAGCTCATTGGTCTTCCCCCGTCTGATTCGGCAGCGGCCCCCCCAAAGGTTACATCGATGCTCTCGAATCGAAACTACATCAGATGGAAGCCTTATTTGGATCCATCATTGCCTCACATGACACCCGCGCGCGTTCTCTCATCTTCGACCTCTCCCAAAACCCCCTCGCGCGAGAGGTCATCCAACGCGTTGATGAGAGCCCTTTTGGCGAGAAGGGCAGGAATAAAGCTCAATCGCAAGCTGCTGCGGCTCAGAGTTCTTCTGGGGGGAGAAGGAGGGATAATATTCGGTCACATGGCGGGGCTGGGAGTCCGACATTTCTAGCGGACGGGAGCGGTGGGGACGGACAAGGAGGAGCCTTTGGGTATACACCGTTGGATTGGCAGACCGAGTTGATCGAGCTGATACACTCCAGGCCGCACGAACGTCAACAGCAACCCACTGGTAATTCGGCGTTTGGCTCCGCGGGTGCGCTCGTAGACGCCCAAAGCAAACCAGGATCATCTTCGTCTGGGTCAGGATCGGGATCGGGACTGGGGGGACCGCTCGACATGACCTTTGCGTATATCCGGGATATTAACTCTAGACACACGCATCCGACGTACTCGTTCAATGAGTCGAATCCACACCAGCGGCGAAGGTTGGATCGGACGGATAGCCCATTCTCTAACGCCACCACCAACGATGGGTTCTTTGGAGGCGACGGCGACGGCGCGATGCATCCTGGTGGCGGCCTCGCCGCCCCAACCCCTAGCCGCGTCGTGCCTTCCCAGTCTCATTTGACGCACCACAAAAGCCTTGACCATATCAACTTCGACATCAACGGACGCGCCTCCGGTTCGGGATCCAAATCTCAAGGCCAAGTACGACCTGCACCTAGTGGTCGCTCGTTGAGTACGTTTGACAATCGCGTCAACGCGATGAGTCGTAGCCGTCTCTCACTCTCATACAATAATTCCCAAGCGAACACTCCATACGACTCGGACTCCTCTGGAGACGGATCCTCTGATTTGGCGGATGCCGTAGGTCAACTTAGCATCAATGAGCTGCACCAAGTGCGATATCATGGCAAAGCGTCTGGGTTACACCTACTCATGCCGGCGATGGAGAAGGATCATGGAGAGACAACGGACGACGGGGCGAATAGCGGTGCGGATAGCGAGTCGAGTCTTTCAAATAATACTCTCATCACACCATCGCCAGGAGGGGGAAGAGACGAGGGGGCGAGTCGGGGGAGGGTGAAGAAAGGTATTTGGAAGTTCCCAGCGGCGGGCGTCTGGCCTCCCGTGATACCCACCACCACCACGGTCTCACTCGATGGCGTGAGGGCGTCACCATCGTCGCCTTCGGCACTGTTCTCGTTCAACACCAAGACTAGGAAGATGGAGGAGGAGCAGAAGTGGGACATGGATGCGTCGCAGTATCTACCATCCAGAGAGAGGCAGCACGAGTTTGTGACGTTGTATTTTGCCTATGTGCATCCATTCATACCAATCTTGCACAAGAGTCAGTTCATGCGGGATTTCGGGATCATGTGAGTCTCCTTTTTGAAATTTCTCTGAGGAAAGTGCCATGCCTGATTGTTGACCGTTTTAGTGCGGATATGAACCACCCCGAGTATCTAAATTCGAGGGAACGGTCAGTGAACTCGCAGATCTGTTTTCTTGTACCCGAGCCACGGATGGCAAACCCTATCTAGCGTACTAATATATGTTTCTCTTTGACTCCGTCCAGGGTGTCTAATTTACTCCTACTAGGGATGTTTGCTGTCGCCGCCCGCTACTCCAACGAGGGTACGTTGCCCGACGGAGAGACGATGTGGACAGCGGGTGACGTCTACAATGAGCACGCGATGAATCTCATCGGTAAGTTGTTTCCAGATCCAACCTATATCTCCTAGTTTCGTTCCGTCTCGCTGATGGGGCTTGTTCTTTTGGCTCGGTTTCTTGTTTCTTATCGTTTCGCCCACTAGGACGAGCCCGAGCGTCCAGTCACATTGACACCGTCCAGGTGCTTCTGTTGAATTGTTATCGAGATGTGGGGCTTGGGATGATGGAGCGCGCGTGGCTAAACTCTGGTATGGCTGTCCGAGTGGTATGTTTCCCCGCCCCCTCTCACTTGCCTTACCTTGTGGCATTCAGACTTCTAATCCACCCTGCAAATATTTATAGGCACAAGACCTCGGCTTGCACCGCTCCATCGTCAAATGGTCCAAGGCCGGTCAGTTGAAATTCACCGAAGCGGAGAAGCACGTGCGCTGTCGTGTGTGGCACTCGTGTCTGAAGCTGGACAGGTATGTTGCGACGTACATCGGTCGACCGACAATGGTATCCGAGAGCGATTATGATACCCCGTTTCCTCAGCCAATCGAGGTAATGACATGCCTACGATCGCCTTTTTCCTATCGGAAGGTGGACTTTGTTCTTCGCTAATTGCATTGTCTGTGCATGTAGGAGGAAGAGGAGGAGTTGTGGGTAAATGTTGATTCCCATCCTGCGGGTATTAGCGCAGAGCATGGAGAGCTTCCGAACGCCGTGGCCTACGTACCACAGCCTTCGCGCGTCATCATGTGTTTCAACGCATCCAGGTCAATATGTACGTCTAAAACCCCTCTACAGAGCATACCCTCCTGTGTCTCCCTATCTCAATCCATTGATCAACCAAACGCTCTTCGTTTTCCCAATCTATTCCAGCAAGATTCACTGGTATGATTGCATCCAACTTCTACTCGATTAGGTCACCGCCATCTTCCGTCCGACGTGAGGCCCGACACGTCATCGAACGCAAAATGGAGAAATTCTACAATGAGCTGGATGAGCCTATGAAGTACAGTCCGTCGGGCAGGGTCCCTCCGCCGCACGTGCTCAGCATACACATGCAGTTCTGGTGTGCGGTGTTGCTGTTGCATCGGCCACTGTATGTCATTTCTCTTCTTGAAGTCCAATGTCTTCACACGTTCCGGCATTGCTCCGAATCAACCACTGAACTCAAGCTGTTGTTCTTTACAGCCTCAACACAAGTTCCAACAGGAGCTCTGCGAGCACTAGCTCGATGGAAACGGACGAGAGAGTGAGGAAAGCATTGGCGGCGTGTCAGAAGGCCGCACATCGCATAACTGATATTGGTAAGCTTTCTTCTCCTGATTGCTGATTAGGCTTTGATATTAATTTATTATGCTTTGTTCAATTAGGAACAACCTTTATGCAAACATTTTGTCCACGTCGTGCCCCGTCGATACTCTCGTACTATCTCTTCACGGCTAGTATTATGCATGTCACATCTTGTGAGCGATGCTATCCTTTGTTTTCCATATATAATCTAATGTTTCTCTTTATTTCGGCTTCACCAGTGATGGACAATCCCTCAGACGTCCAAGCCAGAATCGGGTTACAGAAAGCCAAAGCTATCCTAAAGAGCATATCGGTGCGCATGACTGAGGTGGCCGTTGCAGAAATTCCAACTAAACTTCATGCATCGCTTAGGTCGTATGGCCGAGCGCTCTTCGTGCATGGGAGCTCTTAGATGGGGTGAAGGCGGAGATACTTACACCAGACGCTGTAGCTGTCGCCAATGTGCCGGATCGGAGGAAGAGGCCGTTGGTCGATACGGACAGCCCCTCTCACACGTCTGTACAAATTGGTCCGATATCGGCGCAGCCCATTACCACCACCACGAACTCGATTCGGTCCATGCGCCATAGTCCTACTGAAAGAGCCCGACGACGATCCGTCAGCAGTTCGGATCGCTTGAGGGCTCAACCGTTCCGCATGGAGCCGTTGCAGCTCGCGCAGGTGCCGTCGTATCCGCAGTCAAGAAGCCCGCACGAAGCCGCAGCTTTACCTGGTGGTGGCGTTTCTGGCGATGGGTTGGGTCTTATGAAGGCGTCGCAATCTCAGATGCTTGGAGAAAACCCGTCGAACCATAGCATTGCTCAGCAGCAACAGCAGCAACCGCGGGGTCAATCATTGCATCCGTTCCATCCCTCTCTCCCTGTCCACAGGCCCTGGGTCCTATCAGACGCGGCTAGTCCGTATCATACGGAACAACCCCAAGCTCCTCGTCAAGATCAGCACCAGCAGCCCCACATGTCAGATGAAATGCAAGCACAACCCGACCTGATCTCGTCGCATAACGTTCACTACGACGGGGGGCATTACGTTAGTACCGATTATCAGCGACAGCCGGTCGAAAGCTTCTTCCCGAACATCTCCAGCTCTACACGATCATCTTCATCCGTTCATCATCCAGCATCGCCATTCCAGGAGCTGTTTCAACCGTCAGATATGTCGACGGATGGTAGTCAGGGCTACGTGAACTCCAGACCTCCGAACCGGGGGGTCTGGAATGGGTATACCGTGAACGAGTCGTACGGCGAGTCGTCCACGCTCCCTGGCGTGTATGCTCCTCCATTGCATGGGGGTCGACCTGCGCCATCATCGGAATCGATGTCGCAATCCACAAACATGCTGCCACCCATGATGTTACCCGTGGATAACTTCGCGAGGTCGATGCAGGCATCATCTGTTCCGGTTGTAGATCAGGAATCGTATTCAGGTTTAGCGTCGTATTTTAATCAGACTGGTGGTACATCTTCTGCGTTTATTAGTGGTACGCTCATACCGTTTCAATGTCGCTTGGTGATCAATGTTCTGTGACTAATCCCATTTTGCTATGGTATCCAGGTAACTTACATCGACAGCCAGGCCAATGATACACAATTGATCTGTTATATCGTTTATGTCGCTATGCTTTGGGCTAGCGCCTCTTCTTTAACGTGCTATTCTTTGTGATTCGGTGGCCGCATTATTTAGACCGAAATGTTGCTGTAAAACGAGTGATGGCGCCGTTGGGCGCTTAGCCAAGTCGCCGGACTGTCAGTCAAGCTTCCAATCTCATATCAATCAATATGCAGTTAGGACCGCCAGAGGATCCGTCACATCAGAGCAGCATCGATGTCCTTCTTGCAATGGGTATCACAAGTGATGTCCAGCAAGTCAGAGGTGTGAACATGTTACGTTATTGACTCTGGCTGTCTGGAGCTCATCATTCATTCCTCCGAAAGCCCTGCTCGAGAAACATCACTGGGACGCGAACGCGGCTGCAACCGATTTGCTTTCAGATCCTACCCCAACTCCACAATTAGTAAGAGCACTGCGAGTACGGCGATGATGTATGTTCTTCATTTCTGTGCTTTCAGGCGATCACATACCCTGAGTCTGCACCACCCTCTGCTGCGCCTCCTACTTGGACCGGAGCGCATGAACAAACTGCCAACCTAAGTGCGTACGAACAATCCAGATCCACTGACACCTCGATACCACGGGGTGCACTCAACTCCCCGACCTCCCGAACCTTTGTCCCACCGCGTGTCGTCGCCCCTTCTAGTGAGCACAGAACGGCCGTACGGGAAATCATTCCTCTGAATACTCATGCAAACGCTTTGGATAGACCTCAAGAAGTCCGATACCTATATTGACTTGACTGGTGAGGATGACGAAGAGGCGTTGCGGAAGGCCGTGGCAGCGTCTCTGGAAGGAACCCAAAATCACAAGCCCGAGGGCGTCGTAATAGGTCCCAAGAATCGTGGAGATACCACGCCGCTTCAACAAACTAGAGGGATATCACATGAAGACCAGCTCTTGAGTCAGGCGCTCGAGGCCAGCCTTACCACCAGTATCAATGCTGATGTTTACCCCGAGATCTCGCCTTGGGATAACCGCCGTCATCTTGGCAGGTAAGTCGTGCATCTGTCTACCACGATGCGTCAGCGAGTCCGACATGGACTATTTTTTAGCCCTGTCGCAGCTCGAACTAAAAGCCTAAATCACGTCCATGTTGCTCTCCTCATGCAAGCACTGTTCGCAGTACCACAATTAAGCGAGGCTGTCGCAAGGTGGCGCAGAAATAGGGACGAAGAATCTATGCCGGGAATCCTGGATAACCCGCTCTTGAGCGACACGCATCAAGCGTACCGTACCAGTACGCTCAATCTAGAATATATGCTGTATTGACCAACTTGCTCATGCGTTGAATTTCAAAGTGGAGACCTTGCAAAAGATCTTCGCCTTGCTTGACCACAGCTCACAGGCGTCCGAAAACATCGACCTAGCAATCGAGTCATTACCACCGCTAGGGCTACTTCATCCAAACTCCCCCGGAGATGATATGAAAGGTGAGTCTTGAGGACGACCACATCCTCCCCCGACGTTGATTGAATCATCCGCTGCCTAGGGATATATGATAACGGTATCGCATTGCTCTGTGAAGTTGTCATGGCGCATCATGACATGCAAGCAAAGACGGGAGGCGAGCATGATAATGAGCTACAGCCAAGGTAAAAGAGATGCTTACGGATCGTTACATTGAACAAGCTAATAATCACTGGCCGCAAAGCAGGCTAGTACTTTCCCGCACTGGATACGAGGAGAAGGATATCCTTGAACCTCCCGGCATTGACACAACGGTTCGAGGTAGCGACCTAGGCACCCTCGAAGTCATCACCGCCTCGGCAGCTACCGAGGCCAACACTTTAGAGAGCGCTATCTTCAATCATCTCCTTAAACCTCCCATCAAATCCTTTATAGTCCGGTGGGCGCCTGTCCTCGCCATACGCGTCAACAGATTCGACTTGAATAGCGCCACGCCTTTAACATTCCCCAAGAGGCTCTTCTTAGATCCTTTCTTATGGGAGAATCGGGACTTGGTTTTGAGCAAGGTGCAGGAGATTGAGCACGCACAAGAGAATATCGAAAAGATTGGTAAAATCTCGCAGCAGTTTTCGTCGCGCGAGGTATGTAAAGGCACTGTCGGAGGTTGAAACCTAGCTGATGTCGCCTGGGCTTACATAGGACCGAGATCCTGTTGGAGATCTGAAGCAAACCATTTGCTATCTAGAGAACGTCGCAGATGCTCGCGGGGACGAGAAACGTGCAAAACATCTGGAGAGTATGGCGGGAAAACTAAAAGGTGCTCTAGCTCAGATTCAGCAGGAGCTAGAAAGTGAGTCAGCCCTCTTGATTTTAGATATAGGCAACATATCCGCACAACCGCTGACATCATCCTGTCTTGCAGATTGCAGCAAGCAGATGGTTGAGTTACGTGACGGTGCCACGACACTGTTGAATATTCCAGAACTTCAGACATATCCCGTAAGTCCCTTATCTTTTGTTGCGAATGCGAGGCAGTCGCGGTTAATAATGGACATCACGCATAAAGTACGATCTCCGCGCAGTCTTGGTTCACGATGGCTTAGTTGGCCGCAAACACTCCTATGCGTATCTACGCGATTGGAGCGGCGAATGGTTTAAGTCATGCGACGCCGTAGTGACCCATGTAAGGAAACTCAAGGCAACTTCGACTAAAGCCGAGACTGACACATTTGATAGGTCCCTGAAGACACGGTGTTATCAGACGCCGCGGGTCTTCATCTCAACGCGGGCCCGTACTTGTTCTTGTACAGCGAGGTGCTCCCCGATTGCCAAGAGGCACCCTCTCTAGACTGGCCCCAAGAGATCCTCGTGAGTTAAGTTGAGCTAGTGAGCACACAGCGCTCCACACAACCTTTTACTGAAGTGCCTCCATCTCCAATAAGAACGACATCGCAGCTCACAACAAAGCATTTCAAATGGAGCTCTCCACCTCTAACGACATGGTGGGGCGAGTGAAACCTGTTGACACGGTCATGTCTGTCGATGCCTCAGATACAGAGAGCGGACACGCGTCTCATGGGTCGTCTCGTTTGCCCTCTCCTGGGACGTCTCCCCAGGTATCTGATGCCGGTGAAGCGACTACGATAGAATCAATAGTATGAATAACTTGGCCTTTCCACTTGAGGTGAAGCATCCGGTAGCAACAACAGATACAGGAGTGAAACCCTCTGAACCATGCTTCCATACTTGGTATATTTCAGCAAACTGGGAAAAGTTTTGCGCAAACACCAATGCCATCCCCTCTTGAAGAACAGCTACGCGTATGTGTAGAAGTGGCTGCAATTGCTTTAATTTAGGCGCTGACTGAAAGCATTAGACGTGGGAAGGAAGGAGAGTGTGTTGCAAGTACTCGCAAACGTTGACTTGATTTGTTGGACCCGCCACTCGACCACGAGTACATTCCTCTCGTTCCTATATAACCTGAACCCCTCTTTAGTAGCTTTGACAATTTTTCCGGAAAACATAATCTGCTTTGCAATGGGCAGCACATTGTCTCACACCAAGGTAACTTCAAACAGAACTTATTCATGGGCGACCACACGTACGAATGATCATGACCGCAGGTCTCCTGGCTCTCTGGAGCGGTAGCGGTAGCTGTAACCGCATATACGGCTAAGATAGCTTGGGGACAGTATGGAGTTGCCCAAGTACGTCCCTACTTTGACTGCAACAGAACAACAAGGGCGCTTATCTCTTCCTACCCTCTATAGGAACCCCTGTCTCAGGCCCCTCCCAAACCAGAACAGGATTCGATTCCGAAATCTGAAAATCAGGATGAAACATCTGAAAGTAATCTGGATTCCCATATCCCAAGGAGCAATGCTGCCTCACGCCACAACTCTATGCAGACGAATCTCAAGCAGCCGTTTGGCGCTAATAAATTGCTCCAACTGAAAGAGACGCTGCTTCAAAATCAATCCTTAACTCCTTTCACACAAGCGTTCTACGACTCGCAGCAGGCGGGGCGTCGATGGGAAGTATCCAACGCGTACATAGATACGTGCAGTTTGATCGCCCACTGCAGAACCGCACTCGAGCTCTGCCCCACAGAGCACCCAGGCCGCTCTGACATCCTCATCAATCTCTCAGGTGCCTTAAACTCACGGTACAAGCAGATGGGCGACCTAATCGACCTAGCCAACAGCATTGGCTACGGCCGAGAAGCTCTTTCTCTCTGTCCACACGGTCACCCAGACCGCGGTCTCAATCTCACCAACCTCTCAGCCGCTATGGACTTGAGGTATAGACAGACGGGCGATCTCAATGACCTCGTTGAGAGTGTCGGCCACAGTCGAGAGGCTCTCTCCCTTCATCCCACGGGTCATCCAAACCGCTCTCACACCCTTGGAAACCTTTCAGTTTCCCTGATTTCCAGATATGTCCGAACGGGTGACCTTCATGACCTCACCGAAAGCATCGACCACGGCCGAGAAAGTCTCTCCCTCCGCCCGGACGGTCACCCAGGCCGTAGTCTCACTCTCAGCAACCTCTCAGCTGCATTAGACTGGAGGTATAGGCTGACAGGTGATCTTGCCGACCTTACTGAAAGCATTATTCACAGTCATGAAGCTCTGTCCCTCCGGCCAGACGGTCACACGGACCGTGGTTTCACTCTCCGCAACCTCTCAGTTTCCCTTGAATTGACCAACGACGTCGAAGATCTCGCCGAGTGCGTCGGATACGCTCGAGAAGCACTCTCTCTCCACCCCTCTGGTCACCCGGATCGCGCTTTCACTCTTAGCAGCCTTTCAAGTGCGCTAGGCTCGCGGTATAGAAGGATGGGTGATGTTAACGACCTCACCGAGAGCATCTGTCATGATCAAGAGGTCCTATCCCTCTGCCTGGATAGTCACCCGTACCGCGGTTCAGCTCTCAGCAACCTCTCAGTCGACCTCGACGAGCGATACAAGCAGACAGGGAACATGATGGACCTCATCGACTGCATTGCATATCTCAAGGAAGCCGTAACCCATTCCTTCTCTCCGTTATCTGTCCGTTTCCATGCGGCGAATCGCTGGATTTTTATTGCTCGCAACCACAACCTGGCGTCGCTTACGGAAGCGTACTCCAGTGCTCTTGCCGTACTTGATCGTTCAATCCTTTCAACACGAAGCATTCATGATCGCCATGCTCGTCTTACATTCAGCAACCTTAAACTCATCGGAAAGAACATCGCTGCAGATGCAGCGTCTTGGGCGATTGAGAAGCAAGACTTGGAGCTGGCCGTCCAGGTTTTGGAGCAGGGAAGGGGTATCATGTTTAACCAGCTCCAGAACTATCGGACGCCATTAGATGAACTAGAGGAGGTCAATGAGAAGCTCGCAAATCATTTTCGAACGCTCAGCTTTCGTATTGAAATATGTGCGCTCTCGAACAACACTGGAAATAATGACGAGACTGCGAGCGAGGATGCTGTCGCGACGTGCGTGCATTGCTGCGGTTCCTCATTTCAATATATTGTAAACTTACGATGAAACAAACATTAGATACCAGAAATTGGCATCTGAGTGGGATCAAACCGTCGAGGAGATTCGCAGCTTGAGAGGCTTCGAGTCCTTTCTACAGGTCACGCCTTTCACTACTCTGCGAAAGGCAGCAGCAAGCGGACCAGTTATCCTAGTCAACATCAGTCAATATCGATCTGACGCTATCATCGTCCTGGCAGACAGCAAGCCGCTCTCCATTCCATTACAGGAAGCAACACCTTCCGTCATCGAAGCTCTAGCGCTTACTCTTAAACAAGCTGTAAGCGCTGGTTTAGGAGATGATGAGAGCAACCAGCTCATTAAAAGTATCCTCCAGAAGATCTGGCACGTTATCTCCGAGCCGATCGTGCTTCTGCTGCAGAACGCTTTGAAGCTCGCTATGGGGTCACGCATCTGGTGGGTGCCGACCTCCAACGCTTGTTCCCTTCCGATACACGCATCTGGACCATACCTTGCTGGCCAAAAAAACCTCCCCGATCTATTCATCTCTTCTTACGCGCCTACGCTATCCTCCTTAACTCGTGCCCATAGTGGACCCCTTTCAGTCAAAAGCACATTTAGGCCACGATTATTGGTTGCGGCCCAGGCCGAAGCAGAGGGAGAAACCGAACTTCCGAACGTCAATCGCGAGATCACTGCCATTATCCAGCAAGCGGCGAATGTCACTGTGCTCGAGGGTGAGAGATGTACGAGGGATGCAGTGCTAGCCGGCTTGAAAAAAGCGGAATGGGTTCATTTTGCATGTCACGGCCATCAACATCGTACAGAGCCATTTAAATCCCACTTCTCTCTCCGAGAGTGCGACGCCCCGCTCACTCTCCTCGACATCATCTCAAACGGTCTTCCAAACGCCGAGCTCGCTGTCCTCTCCGCTTGCCACTCGGCGGCAGGCGACAAGACAACTCCCGACGAAGCGATTCACATGGCCGCGGGGATGCTATTCGCTGGTTTTCGTAGCGTTGTTGGAACGATGTGGGCGATGGACGATCGGGACGGACCAGTGATGGCGGAGGCGTTCTACAAATACATGTTCAGGAATGGTCGGTCAGAGGTGGTGGATTGTAGGGATGCGGCGAAAGCGCTTGTAATGGGGGTCAGAGAGCTTAGGCGAAGGAAGGTTCCGATGGAGAGATGGATTAACTTCGTTCATTATGGTATTTAGTCACGTCTCCTATGAGCGTTATGATGACTCTCGATCGCCTACTGACTATCAAGCATGGGCAAGCTGGACGAGAAAGGGGTTAAAATCAATGAGAAATGGAGCACAAAGCGACAGGCGGAAGTCATGTAGATAAAAGACAAGTGACAAGTGACAAGTGACAAGTGACGGTAATCAAGGGCAACCACAGGAGGCGGGAGGGGATGTATGAATGACAGGAGGAGCGATTCACCCCGAGTCAGAGAACGAGGACTCATGATATGAAGGTCGCATTGACGTGAATGTTAGTCAAGGCAGAATCAAAAATCCCTAAGAAGAATCAGTAGCGTGGCGAGGTGGTTATTCAACAATGGCGACTACTCTGAAGATACCCGTCTTCAATGTCACGCGATCGCACCTGGATGCTTTATGGGACGAGCTCGAGTGCCTTTCACTCACTGTTATATATTTTTGCTTGGACCTCAGATTGGTCATAAATCATGCTAGAGTTCTATAAGGATCTCCCCAAGGGTCAGGTGAATTCTTCACATCAAACCAATTAGGCTCTGTGGAGTGTTCGACCGAACAGGGGGGCAGTTGGTTGGAAAGGCTTTGGTACTGCTGGGTCAACTAAATCCAGTGTTCTTGTTTTGGCACAAGAAAGGAGGATACGTCCCATCCTTCCTCTATTGCTTCCTCTCAACTACCTCCGTCGAGCTCGTTAGCGGCTGTCTCACCGAATCACCTTTCAAGCTTACAAAACCACTGATCTGACACTTATTTCTCTGAAACGGTGGGCACGACTGGCCTCAATCTAGCGAATCTATTTACCGACTGAACCAGTCAAATCAGTCTCCACTTACCCTTTCCTACTTATACCACCTCTTATCTTTTACTATGTTAGACACCGTCCGTCGCCAAGCTGCTACGCCTTCGGGTATCGCAGAAACCAACGGGTAGATATGTGACCTCCAAGCCGTCCCTCGTGAAGCGAAGTGGCTGGGAAGAGAACGCCCAATGGATCCTGGACACGCGTTTTGAAGCTGTCTCAACCGACTTAGCCTGCCAATATTGAGGATGCTGCGCGAGCACCTCATGATACACAGGAGACGGAACCTTCTGCAGCCCCCACGCGCGATGTTCCTGCCTCATTCCCCCCCCCCCCCCTCGTCTACAATGTACGCCTATTTTTATTTTTATTATTTTAGTTTTCCCTCCGCTTACGGGAATCACCAAGCCCATCATTCATGCCGTCGTCTCGCAACAGCCCAACAAACGCAATCATCAACTGCTTACAATCTTAGGTGAATACCAACCAGGATACTACACTACTATCATCACCGTTGCTCCTGGAGTCGATCTGGTCGAATCCGACCAGGACTACGTCATTTTGGTCAACAGTTCTATCACTTGAATGTCGACTTCCGAATGGGACGATCTCAACCGCGCAGTTTACACTGACTTCATGCCGCACTTGTCCATCGATTTTTTCGCATCTGGCCTCCCTCCTCCGTGTATGAGCCCCCAGCACCTCCGATTATCGCTCTGGCTGTCGGAGAGGAAATGCCTCTCGTTCCAGAGGCTCTCTCAGTCTTGACATCAACCTATACCCCTTAAGACACCGAGCAGCAGTTGGATGCGACCCAACGACATTCTAAAGAGATCTCTCTGCCGCCGAGGTCACCAATGGTCGCTGGTCTGCATGTCGCCTTCGATGACTTGGTGCGGAGACTTGATGAGGAATAAGGGCGCTGAAATGGGTAGAGAGCTCTACCCGGACAGCTTTTCTGAAGACATTGAGCTTGCGAACCAAGCAAATACAGGGATGGGCACGGAATCGGCAAGCGCCGAGGGTCTCCATTGGAACTGTGGCCAGTTGAGGGGGGTCGGCGATCGAGAGTACGAGGAACGACTTCAACACAGCACTCCCTTGTCCGAAGCGCCTTCAGTCAAGCCTAGCACAGTCACTAGTGTCTCGATGGCGTCTGTGAACGACCGTACCTCGGTAGTGGAAGGGCTTTCCGAAGTCGACTTGGAGAGATGGGTCATGATCGTCATGGGGATGAAGAGCACCAAGGTCGTGAAGAGCATGCTTTCGATGGGGCAGCGCCGTTGGCGGCCAACACAAAGAAGCGGTCCCAGTCTCGAGCACAGCGCACTATCCCGCGTGCTGCTCGTTGCGTCGCCAGATTCTTCAAGATCGGGAAAGAGTTCGTCTGCTTCCTGTCTGGGGGCGCGGTGGTCACGCTGCCTACGATCCTCAAGTGAGACCGGACGCAGTTTCATTTGCGGACCGTAGGTGGCCTGATATTGGAGTGTTTTTTCCTCCTCGCACCCGTTCCAATTCTATCTTCTGTTCTCTTTCAACCTACCGCCGCTGAATTCTCCCTCTTGGCTACCAAAGCTTCGATCTCTTAATCAACCTATCTCGCCCATCCTTCACCTCCATTAAATCAACTACTTCTTCGCCACTATTCACATCCGACCGCCTCTTGTCGCCAACATCTTCCGATCAACACAGGGCTGCTACCAAATGTCTGTATTTCCAGAGTTTTCGACCCGATCCTCCGCTCGACCACATCCATCCCCCCTCACTCTCGTCCTGTGATTACGCCATGATAGGCCATCGTTGAATCTCACTGGTCCAATGCCGTCAAGCATGCGCTTTGCACATAAATGGGGCTGTCATTCCATCTAGCTTCCCCACGTTTTCACTAAACTCTTCCCGCCTCTCTTCCGTTTCATGTTTTTTACTGTGATCTCCAGACCCCTTCCTTATTTTGGTCCATGAATTGGTAGACACCTCTCTGATCGTGTACCGTATCGCCGCTAAAGCTAACGTCTGCATCTATTTTTTATCCAGCCATCAGTCCAAACGATCAAGTGCCGCGGGTCGGCCTCATACTTTCCTGTGCACGAAGATGATAAACCAGTTGCCTCTTCCACATCTGTGAACATTTCCTTGAAAGAGAATATACGGAACATTGACTCAAGCTTGTCTGAGTGCGATAAGAACCAGTTGACACGGCTGGAAGCTGACGGTCCAACCTGCAGAACGCTTCGTCATTCGACTAACGAAACAAAGGTATCTCTATGCCCGTTTGAGAGCAAAGCCTGACACTTCACGGAGTTTATCGACATATCAATTGGTTTGTCATAATAAGAAAGTCATGGATACTCGGCTTCCCGCATCTCGTGTCCCTTGGGCATTTGACATCAGTCTCAAAGCGCCGTTGCGGATTTCCAGACCTCTAGTACCAGCTATGACCACTGCTCCGTCGTGATTTCTCTTCGGGGATATCTCGACGGAAAGAACTTCTTGTTCCTTCGAGGCAGGTATTCACCGCTCTGGCTTTGATAGTGAGCGGACACCGTAATTGGTTAGGCAGGCAGCCTCAGGTGGATGTCAAGGTGGGCTTGCAGCCTGTCTCTTGGGTTGACGTCGCGACTGGGATCTTTCTCCCATGCAGTTGGAAAGATAGATCAACTTGTTCATTATTGTATCTCTTCAAGGGTCACTCATGGAACCGTTCGAGTGTTGAAGGAAGGGAGCCGGGCGATTTTCAGATGTAGCTATAATGAATGTTCATGTCATACCTGGTGCCCTAATATCAGAGAGCGCGTGTATACGAGGGGGCCAGCAAAAAGCGTAATGCATTTGGCAACAGACAACATAGTGTTGGGGCATATGGAGTGGAACAGAGTGAATATCCAAGAAGACAGGTTCCAAACTTCCACGAACTGAGAGAGGATATAGCTATCAAATGATCTAATTGGTGATACGATATGATAGCCTGAGGGGGAGGGGGAGGGTCCGGATGAGCAGTCTGGAACAAGTGAAAAGAAGCGAACGAAAGTCGGAGAGAACGAATGGACAAACGAATAAGAAAAATGAGAGGCTAAATAGTACAGAAAGAGGAAGGAAATATGTAAAACAAGATGGCAGACCGGGCACAGGGAAGAAGTGATAATGGGGGACGTGATGGGAGGGTAAGAAGGGGCCGTGGTATGATGTCATATGATACAGTATATGAGAGCCGGGGGTGATGGCAGATGAATGAAATGAGGTAATAAGAAATGGAATCTATTTGAGAGGGCTGACCGCCACCATCGAGCCTGACGGACTAGGAGGCTTCGAGTAAGCAGGCACGCCCAAGGCCGAGCCCTTCCTATCGATCGCCATCTGTGCCCTCGCCATCCGCATGTTCACGACTGATGGGCTGAGTGGCGGAGGCGAAGGAAAAGACAGGGATCCGACGGTCATAGGGTCAGACAACGCAGGCGGCGGTGCGATGATCGACAACGACAGTGAAGGCCGACCTGTGGCGGTCTCTGCCGACGAGCAAGATGAGGGAGAAGGGAGTGGGGGAGAAGGGAGCGCTGGAACGACTTGTTGCTCGCGGGCGGCGTTCTTGAGGGAGGCCGAGGACTTGGTTCGACGAGCAATACCCGATGAGGAGGAAGCGATAGAGACAGCTGCTGACGCACTGCTCGTGACCGAATCTGCGCGTGCCCGGGACATAGGGATGGATAGTGGTGACGGCGCCGCATTACCAGCGTCCTTGCTGCCAGATGAACAGCTGGTACTGGAGCTGATCGTCCTCTTACGTATCGGCTGAGGCGTCGCGCCCATGCTGTTATTCGATGACCTCCTCGACGAAGGCTGCGGCGTCACTGCAACAGCTCTTGGGAAGGAAGATGGAGGGGGCATGGCCGTAGCAGCCGACGATCCCGGCCGGGAGAGCGTTCTTGGTCTTGGTGTCGAAGAAACGGAGCCCGAAGCCGAGAGCAGCGCAGGCGGTGAATTCGCGCCACCGACAGCGGATGACGACTGGGTCCGCCTGACCTCAGGACGTTCAGACGAATATTGTTGCTGCTCCATGACGGATTGGCCTCGCTTCTTCCTCGGAGTAGGCGCTGGCGGCATTGTGAACTTGTAAGACGAAGTTGGAGAGAAGTTTCCAGTTGCAACTGTAGGTGCGGACTCCACAGCGGGGGAGTTGCCGGCAGAGGACGCGTACGACGAGGTCGCCGGAGTGAGAGGGGAGACTGCCGCAGATGACGAAGACGTAGATGTCGATGGAGATCGTTGGCGTCCTCCCAGCATCTGATTCTGACTGATACTCAGCCCACCACGTGTCTGCTGGGATTGTGATGAGAGGTTGGCCTGAATACTCGCATGTCTGGGTAATTGTTTCATCGGCGTCGCCGCACTTGGTATGTGAACCAAACTTTGACTTCCTCTCAAGATCGAAGCGGAGTTCGAGTGGGGACCACTTGAGCTCGTCGAAGGTCTTTTTAGAGCGCTCGGCATCGTCCCATTCGCGTTTCGGAGGCTGCTGTTGCTGACAGTCGTTGCGACCGATTCCCTCCTCGATGGCCCAAAATTGGATAGACCAGAGGCAACGGATGCCGATGAAGCGAGGCTGGAGAAGGATTGTTGCGACGACTTCTTTTGTATGATGATTTGGGAGAGGTGGTGGCGGAGTGGGGAGGGCGCGTCTTCGTCCTCGCTAATGTAATCCAATCCGTGGTGCAAACAGTCAGAGAAAGAAAGATAAAAGTGAAAAAGATGGACAAAGGAAGGAAACGTACCTGTCGCTCCACCCCAACCCAGTCGTTAACCCGAGACCTAATCCCAGGTTTTTCCCATCTCGATGGCGGACCAGTCGGTTCCGAGAGATAACTTTGCCCTTGACGCCCTTTGCGAGTGCGGCCACTTTGTCCTCTTTCGACATTGCGCCCTCCATCGCTTCATCCACGCTCGCCTTTGTCGAGTCTTTTGGAGGGATCGATGGGGCAGATGGTCCGCCTGATGCGATGAGAGCGCTTCTGGATGATAGGACGCCGGCCCGGACGAGCATATCACTAAAAAGAAAAGGCATCTTAGGAAAGCCGGGTGGATCGGGTGTAATTTTTTTTAACTCACGGTAACGGCGTATGCAGATCTAAAGAACTATCGTCCGACATCTCCCCTGGGTGATCCGCTTGTTCATCCAACAGCTGCTCCCCCTCCTCTATCACCACATCATTCACGACGCTGTTACTCCCGATGCTCAGAGCCCTATCCCTCTCAACCCTTGTGGATCCCTCGACCACCAACCTGCTCGCTCCGCTACTCGTGCTAGATTTGGTACTCCTGGCGCTTCGAGTTGGAGCAGAGTAGTAATATGACGACGGTCTCGATTCTGGTTCCTCTACTTCACCGAACTCGCTCGTCGCCGTAGACGACGCGTCATGGACGTATCCACGTTCTTGCACGTTTGCCGGGTAGGAGAAATTCTTGGGCGTCAAGGAGCTGCTTGAACTCGCGTGGGAGAGACGTTGAGATGAGGAAGTAGGGGATGAAAGATCAGGGGCGCGAGAGACTCGACGTCTGGTGGGCATGGTGGCGGAAGCTGCGCGACTGGCCCATCCTTCTTGCTCGTTTTGGGTGACCGGGAAGTCCTTTGTGGGTACGGGAGGCGGTGCGGGGGATGTTCCTTGCTGCGCCGTAGCTGAGGGTTCACTCGAAGCTGATGCATCCTCGCTCTGCAGTGATGGAGGTGGAAGATCCTGACAGTCGCCACCAAACGTCATACTTGAAGGGCTCGATAAGGCTGGGAGTGTGTTCAACGATGATCGAGAGTTGAAGGCCGCAGGTGGCGTTCGCATCCCAAACGTCTGTCGACCGCTGGGCGATGCGGATGGTGGTTCGATCATGATCGACGCAGAACCTGGACTCAACGGCCTTCGTAGGTCGTGTGGGATCCCAGGCCGCGACCGAGATGACGGTCGGGCAGTGACGGTGGACGAGCTCGAGACCGTGCTCATGGTGTAACCCGATCGGATGGATCCCTTGCTGCTCTCTCCAGCGCCAAACTCCCCACCAGCTTCTGATTCCGTAGGACTCCTCCGACTCCGTGTGCTCGTTGGTGAGATCGGACTCTGAGGACTCCCAGACCTCCCAACGCCATTCCCCATCATGCTCATGACGGACACGGAATTGACCCTCTTCAGACTCTTCACAGCCGGAGGAGGGAGTCCGAGCAGCTCGGCGCGCCTCGCATCGAGGTTGGCGCGCCGATCTGCCAGATCCTGAGATGCCTTCTTGAGATCTTGCACTGATGCGGAAGACCGACTTGACGATGGTCGGCTGACGGAGAGGGAGAGTGGGGCGGGTCGATGGGGAAAGGAAGGGGAGGAGGGGGTTTTGAGGGAAGGGAAAGATGCGGTAGAAGGGATAGAAGATAAAGAGATTGACGACGCCCCCTCGTGTGTTAACGTGGGCGCAGAGGAGGAAGAAGCGGTCGTGGTGGTGGTTTTTGCGCTCTCATTGGACGATCCCGAGCGAATGGATTGGGAACGGCGAGCGCGGACCGCGAAGGCGAGAGATGAGACATCATCTGGCGTCAGCATATCCTCCTCCTTCTCTGAATCTGCTTCAAACCGATCATATTCGAATGGATCGTAGCTCTCTCGCTTATCCGTGCTAGAGTCCCCGGAGGGCACCGGTGATAACCGATTGAGGTTAGCGTCCACGGTGGGTTGCTGGAGGTAAGACCCCGATAATCTTTTTGATAAATTCTGGAGCGACCGGGAAGTCTCGGACAGGGAGATCAGGTCGGACGCTATTGAATTCCGCGGGGAGCTGACGACAGGCGTGGTAGCAGAGGGAGAAGTAGAGGTTGATGAAGAAGCGGAGAGGGTCTTGGGTGAAGACCTTTTCGGTTGTCGTCCCATCCCGACGGCGCGCCTGTCCCTGTCCTTCTTTGCATTCAGGCTCAGACCCGTGGTGGTGGTGGTAGGCTGGATATTCTGATAGACAAGAGACTGGAGATCGTTCTGGAAGCTGTCGAATACGGCTCGAAAATCTTCAGATGCGTGGGGAGAGTGAGTCGCGTCCTGATTGTTGTGCCAACGGTCGAGTGCACGGTGCGAGTGCTCAAATTCGAACAAGACGCGTGGCTCGCCCTTATCGTTGTCCATAGGACTCAATGGGTCCTCGTCGTTCATTAAATTCCATCCGATCTCCTCTGAGGATTCAGGTAGACGCGAGAGCGCAGATGGAGGCTGTGATTGTTTGAGTCGGTGGAGTGAATTGATGCGTACGGAGCGGGAGGAGAGGTTGAGGAGAGGCGCGTTGAATTCGCTGTTGGAGGAAGAGGTGGATAGGGAGGTGGAGTGTCCGCTGCTTGAGCTTGGTGGAGGAAGTGCTGGGAGTGGACCTGGGGGTGGGGGTGTTGGCGCTGGGTTGGAGGTGGTGGAGAGCATCGTTAGGGAGTCGTGTGCTATAGGTGGTGGTGGTGATGATGAGGATGAGCTAGACGACCATGGCATGGATGGTGGTCGAATTAGTAGTGGTGAGGAGTGGGGTGCTATAGTCAGAATTGAAAAGCAATAATAAGTGGTCAATCGAGTGCCCCTGCAATGCCCATTTTCCAAATTATCGCATTGTCTGTATTCACTGACAATGCCCAACCTGAAATCCCCCTTGTTTATCTTGGTATTTCGTTCCGTGTTCACCTTATCGTTCGGGGGTACTAGTACAGAAGTTGGTCGTGTCGAGTAGCGGGAGGGTAGGAGATAATGTGATGGGCGAGGAGGAGGTATAAGAGAATTGCGAAAAAAGCGATGAATTAGACGCAGCGGAGGGGGGACTATTTGGCAGTGCAAAAGCCACACACAAAGCTGGGAGAGGTAGTCTAGATTGGAATGCCTCACTAGTCCCGATTAGGGTACAAGATGCCCGACATAATGGCTCGGGGGTCCGAGAAGCGAGAACTGGGGGGGATGGGATATCACCGCCCATGGTTCCACCCCTTTCATACACTTCCCTCTCTCTCCATATGCCGGCATCCCGCGACTCCGGGTCCGGCACTTCCACTACGCCCACTCCATTCACAAGAATGCTACCGTAGGTCACCATACATGTTGTCGTTGGCGTCGTCGTCGTTATCGTCGTCGTTGTCGTTGTCGTCGTCGTCGTCGAACTTGATCTGCTTAGCGGAGAGGTGCAGGAGCCCTGTGTAGATCCAGACACCTAACCCTGTTCTCTATTTCTTTTATTCAATCGCATACATGCACATCAAAACACCGTCTTTACGTTTGAGCGTCAACCCCCACTCTGAATTGAAATAGAAACGATGGAATGAGATAATCGAAAGACACATGGAGCACCTCGGAATTCACTTCACCGACCCATCGACTCAGACTTTGAACAGATGCTGTACCCTCCCGACTCCCAAACACGTTCTATATCCATCCTGCCACTTTCCATTTCCGACCACTCTTGGCTCACACCACCGTCGCCTATAACCCCCGCCGCTACATATCAACCGAGCTTCCCACCACGTTCACCAACACGAGGCTCACCCTTCTTCCAACATCCCATTAACTTTCCCGAGTCCTTGCCGTCGCTTATACCTCCTCACTCACCACACCACACTCACCATTGACCCCCAAAATCCGCCAATGCACCACTCGTCGTTCAACCCGCGCAAATGATAGGCGCACCCTTCGCAACAAATTGATTAAAATGAAATCATTTTTTTTTCTTTCTTTGCAAATCCCTTTACACTCTCGGTCGCGCTCGGCCCGATCCTGAGTGTGATCGATTAAGGGATTATGCACCCTGTGGCGTGCTCGCTTTTCGTCCAAGCAACAACTTGGCTCGGTGCCAGAGCCCTCAGACCGCGCCATCAAGGATCCACGATCTCGTTCTTGACCTGCCTCCAATCCGCGGATGTCGGCAAAGGACCGACGAAACAAATGAGCGACCTCTTGCAGCTTATACTCTAATCTGCTTTGAGAGACGGCATCGATGGATGGCATGGGGTGATCGTTTCTCGATGTGCTGTTTGTCCGTCTTGGAAGGCATGCCCATCCCTACATCATCCATCGGCCCGACCATCACCTCTCTAAAAGCGCCGTTCCCGGCCCACCCACTCCATCCCGTCACTTGTAGAACAATCGCTCCCAACCCAAACGGACATTGCGGGGGGAGGAGATTGACTCTGATGAAAATACCCTAATAAATGATGATGAATTCACCTTCAACCCCGATTACATTTTGCTACCACTCACCGGCCAACCCTCTCTCCCTCCCTCAGAACTGTCGATTCATGCTGTACGCGCCCTTCAAAGCCCGATTCTCTTGCTCAAGCCTCCCGACGGTTGTGATGCTTCTCGATCGAGGGCACCGATTTCGATTGCCCCTATTAATCGGGAGTTCGGCAAGGGCAAGGAGTGCTGAGATTTTGGAAGCCAGATCAAAGGCGGCTGTTCTTTCTTCAATGTTTTTGCTTTTCCCTACGGCCGGCCAGGAGTTGACGTCTCTCGGTCGTTCCTTGGGCTTTGATGATCACGTTGAACATGCCAGTCATCTGACTTTTTTGGACCACCGTACTGTGCAACTTGCCAACTTCTCTGGCAATATCCCCCCAATAAGAAATAACAAACTGGGCCATGGTGGGCAATCGGATCATCTTTCGCGTCTGCGTCATCTCGATGCCCTCGTCCCGGACCTTCTCGCCTCGTGTCTTCCTGGCGCCTCAAACTGGCAATCGCCTATCCTGCTATCTCCTTCAGATGTTTTGTTCCAGTGAGCTCTCCATCAACCACGATGATCCTTCATCCTGCATCACACACATCCCTAGTCGACGTCGACAAACATCAAGTCTTCGACCATCCAATTTAAGCCATCATCGCCCAGTCGAACGGAACGTGGGATAGTCGCCCAATGACTCGGAGAAAACCGTGAAACCTTCGCGATCCCTCTAGACGCCCCTGCCTAGTATAGGCGTGCATCGCCCCAGCCAAATGGACATTTCATACGATAGGTGCATCGGCCGAGGATGTGTTCCTCCTCTCTAGTGCCACCAATCCTCCCCCACCCATTCAACCAACGAATGGTGCCGAGGGTCCCAACAGAAGAAGTACACTCTTATCCTCTTGCCAACTTAAACGCCCCTGCTGCCTTTGGACATGCCGCCTCAACTCACGGGATAGAAAGAAAAACCCCCAAATTGCCCCTTGATCTCTGCGAGTCTGTATTCTCTAGGCTCGCTATCTAAATTAACCTTTAGATGAAGGGAGTCTGAGATATCTCAGGGTAAGGTATATTCCAGCATCTGCAACTTGGATTGACACCTTTAGACCTTTTTGAACTGGTGCATCACCTAGAGTTCGTTAGGGATCGCCAAAGCTGGGTCCAGGTTGCCATCGCAGTCCATCCAACAATTGAATATATATGAACATCGTCGCGTACGTTCACTCGGCTCTCACCTCGAGACTCAAGATCCACCTTCCCTATCCCTTCGCACGCTTTACTCACTCATCGCCCTATAACGATCCTAACATCTTTTTCGTATCCACGTGTGTCGTTCTCTCCACTAGTGGATGATATTCTTCCTGCCCAACATCCCTGCTCGAGTTGGACAAATCCATCTCACAGCCTCAACAGCATACCAGACTTGACATGACAAAATTCACTTTGCCTGGATCGACCGAGGGGTTACCATCTACCATTCCTCTCTACCACTCTAGCCATACCTCTCGCACGCATTGGTTCAGCACCTCTCTCTCAACCCGATCGCGTCAAGCCAATATGGAAAGACTAAAGCGAATCTGCTCGTGTACCCTGTGGCTTTTTTCTCTCTTTACATGCGCTTCGAGCGATAAGAAAAGGTTGAACGAGCCATGCCCATCACCCAAATTCCCAGTCTTTTACCTTGACATGTCGTACTCCGTTGACACCAGCCGAATGTACTGTATGGGTTGCAATTCAATGCGACCTGATCTGTTACGTGACACCTCTTCATGCACGCCACTCGCCCTGATCGACCGCGTTGATTAGCTCCCGACTGAGGCGTCACATCCAAATGGGGATCTGCATTGAACAAGGCGGCTTGAGATCCGGATGTAGAACTCCTTTTGAACTGCGCAATGGCGCCTCCTACTGGGCAATTTACCCTCTCAAGTCTGAAGCTCCGTCTCTTCATTGCCTCGAACGCCAGTTTTGCCTCCGCTCAACGCGTGGTCACACCACATCCGTTACATGATCACTCTTTGATCACCACCCAGGCCACCACTGACGATCTATATCCCCATCATCACCAAATCTCTTCATCAAAACCGGCCTGCTTCCCCCCTCACATACCCCCTTTGGTAGAATCCACTTGGATAGGTGAACACTCCCACAACCTTCCCCCCCCCCCCCCCCGCAACTCATGGTTATTCATGAGACCTGAGCGGCGAGCCTGTCCAGGGCTACTGTTCGCCATACTCTACGATTCCTGTACAGCTTCTCACCACCGACACCTGAAGGCCATGCCCTCGTCGTACTTACAGAATCCTCGGCAAGCCGGACGCTATATCTATCCACACGGCTCGGGCAAAGGGACGAGGAGCCCGCTTGTCCTGCTCTCCGCGTGGAATTCCTGCATACCTTTCGGAAGTTTTTACTCCTGAGCCTGACGGTGATACGCGAACTCGGTAGGATTACGTCCTCGAGGCATAGTTCAGACTTCCCGCTCGCTCTCGAGATGCCTGGAAATCGCAATATGTTCGCCTCCTGATACCTCACTATCCTGTTAGACTATCCTCAAACGAACATGGATGGCACACCCAATATGATGCGTACTCTCCCACCAACACATTACACCCGATGCGAAATAGTCGGAGCAATTATGGGGGGCGATCTCGTTATTTCAGGGCTGCCAATCCGGGGAAAGACAAAATGTCCGCGGCGAGTTCTAACCACTCTACCGGGTTCCTGCGTGTCACGGCCCAGGCACTCGGAAAACCAGGGCAAGGTCTTGGGCTTTGTGGTTCTCTATCCATCTTCGTTCAGCATGTCAAAAAACTAACACTCTCTTATCTTGAGGTTCGACAGACGCCCTGTAGCGTATTCTCGTCCCCGCAGTACGGGGATGCAACCGGGGAGAAGATATCTGCCCTGACGCTTTTTGTCAGAAGCCTTCTGCTCGGGGAGATGTCAACGACATCGATCTTCTTTGTGGCGCCGCGCTGTTCCGTGCCATTCGAAGGTCGGCCTCGAAAGCACGTTTTCGGGCCGTCGGGGAACGTGTTTGGTTGATGTTACTACTTTGCGCTTTTCTAAATCATTGATATCTTTACAACAACGAGAGACCTCTACTGATAGCAGCAGTCCCCTAGGAGATGTGTCTTGAAGATCACCATTCCGGCTATCTAAATGGGACTGGCGATGCTTATATTACTCACGAGACCTGCCCCTGCCCGCCTTCTTCTCTGACAGAAGCAACCAGAACTTCTCTCGTCTCCATGCTTTCGCTCCTTGATCCTTGTGTCACCTCGTGTCTTAGACGTATGACGCCGTGAGTTCCATATCGCCTCTCTTGCAAATGCTCTCACAATGCGCACGCGGGCCTTTATACTGAAGCTTCGGAAACTTAGATGCATCGACACGCCTGGGATTCCTTCCAAAGTGGGGCTAACTGATAGGTGAGAAGTTGACAATAGGTCATGATCCATTCAAAATGGGCGGAGGGGAATGATTTCGAAGGAACAAATGGACGAACCGCGTGTACCTACAGTTCACACAGCACACAACTCAATATCTGAGATGCCTTCGAAGGTGGGCGACAAATATAGGCGATACTATCGCCTTCAAGTTTTTAGGCGCCTCTCACGGTCATGGTATGATTTTATGGGATAGACGCTGGCGTTTACAAGCCGCACATTCGAGAGAACACTTGAGCGCTATAACTTGCTGTGCTAATTCACCAAGGCAACATCGGTAGTAATCTGGTCCTTATCTACAATGTCAATCAACAATGCTAAAAT
The DNA here is from genome assembly GCA_019632285.1 of Tulasnella sp. 332. NCBI lineage: Eukaryota > Fungi > Basidiomycota > Agaricomycetes > Cantharellales > Tulasnellaceae > Tulasnella > Tulasnella sp. 332. Next base: position 45,033 of record WSTV01000036.1, on the reverse strand, counting down.
TGAGGGCCAGTACTGCTGGCTACGAATCGCCTTTGTGCATCGCATGTTCGGACTTCACCCTAGGGTGTGACCGATCAGCTACGGCAACTGGGGTCTGCGCACAAACTCCACCTAAGATAGTCTGAAGCCTAACCGGCGTTCACACCATAATATACACACAAGGTTAAAAGACTCATCATGAGATAAGTAATAGGTCACAAAGTTCAGAGATACAGTGAAAGGGAATGCAGGATATCCTTCTAAATCCGCATCGCTCGTCTCAACAGCTCCGGCATCCGTTATCTCCGATGGGTTGGGCTTTCTGATAGAAGCCACATGACCTACTCCACTCCTTTCGTGTCCTCAGGTATTCTTCATTGGTTACAACCCTCAAAAGCAGGTTTGACCATATTATTAGGCCCTACGACCTATAGGAATCCCATCAATCTGTCGTTCAACTGGTACTCAAGCGTTGAACAAAGCTCAACGTGCCGTACGCGAAGTCCGAGCAGTTCGGGAATCTTGACTACGCTATCCGAAGTCTCTAAGCGGTGCTGAATCTCGAACCTCGTGGTCGTCTGGATCGTCTTAGTATGCGGGTCCTCGAAGCATTGAGATATTGTGAAGAGACTCTTGGAGCTTCCATGGCAGTGTCCGTTGTGTCTTGGCAACATGACTTCGTCGCGTGGATAGAGTAGACCGATGGACATGTGGATATCGACGAAGCAATTCAAGTTTCATTGCGAAGCTCAAGACTTTCACAAAGAGGTGAACTTAAAATGCTTGTCTGCCATCGATACCCTTGTCAATATCCTCGCCGCCCCGTTCGAGGTTGATTGGAACTTCGGTTTATGCGTCGAGAATCATATGATGGCTGACGTACTGATTAGCCTAGCGAACTCGATGAGCTCACGTCAATATTGCTCTGTTGCCAGGAGAGATCATGTTCAAAGACGACATTCGTTACCGGATGTGTCCGAGCTCTGTCGAGTCACACCTCATTAAAAACGCTAATCTCACGCTGTCCCTTCATAGGCTCGGTTTAGCTTGTAATTCTTGGTCCTTTGAAACGGAGGAGGTCGTAGAACTCGAGAAAAAAATCGTTTGCGCTCATCCCTTGAGTTCCGTATGAAGGCAACCGACCAACTATTAGGCCTCATCTAGCTGTCTCTGCTCAGCTCGCTCTCCTCGCTGCTGGGCGAACTGGCCACTGCGCTGAATGAGCGAGTCACTATGCCACCTCAGACACACTGAGCGGCACTCGAAGTGAATCCACCTCTGGGATATAAATACGGATTCACGCTCTGGCAACCTTCTTCTCAGCCACAGGCATCCCGACCCTTGAAAAGTTCTGCGTCTTGTACGTCTGATCTGCAGAGGGACTTCCACAATCAACAATCCCCGGACCGCGAATCCAGGCTTTCGAGACCTCATTCTATAGTGTTTTTTTTTTTGGAATCTCGCATCCCAAGCAACAATTCTGGGATCAGTAACCCGACCCCCCCTTCCACAGGCCAGATCTCCATATCAGTAACGTTGAAATCAGTCTTAAATGACCCAAAGAGCAAGCAGCAATAAGGATCAGGGGGCCATACCGCGCTTTCCTGCCAGATGGCACCCTCCGAGACGTCTTCGATAATTATTATCCTGCCAGCGGCCCACATATCCCCACAGAAGTACATACGGGCACAGCGCCATAACGTCATTTCTTCAGCCCTCCTTCATCTTCGTTCTGGGAGCACCATCTGTCTGGTATGGGCTCCAACAACCGAAACATCAGCCAAGTTCAAGCTAGTGATTGACGCTTTAGGCGAGATTTTCAGGCGAGTCGTCTGCAACTCAAGCTCGTACGGTAGCCAGGGGCATTTCAAGCCCAAGAGTACATTCTCTGACAAGCCAAACAAGAGTGTGGTTATGAGAGTAGCATGGAGGAGAGATGCCGTTGGACATCCCCGTGTGAGCTGTGGGCGACAATTCTGGCGAGCTCATGTTTCCTGAAGAAATAGAGAGGAATTCCGTCTTGTTTTGTGAATATTGTGAACAATTTTTCGAACGTTGTATCCATGTAGATGTAGATGCGGACGCTGTTTTGGAGTCCATGGGAGAAGGAGCAGGTGGAGACCGGGTATTGCTCCCAACTGGCAATAATATCGTATCCGGTCAAGGTATCCGGTACGCAAAGGAACGGTGGTGCTCAAGATGTGGCAGGAAGCTGAGGGGTGACCACCGCAAATGCACCTACCCTGCACGGTTGTCGAGCCCTATCTCAAGAGATCAACCAGGAACGAGGCGTCACCAATTCCAACCCTGAAGGAGGATCCACGGCCGATATCCTCTCTAGATCTTACGACACTCAAGGAAAGGCTCATGCTCAGAAACACGACAGATCATACAGTTGGGTGCGCTGTGTAGAAAACCCCTCGAAATCAGGACTCAGTGGCAAAAAAAGAACGCCAACGGATCCAAGAGCGATTGGGATTCCTAACGTATGTGATTGTTCTGTCTCGGAATATCGCCTATCTTGTCCAGGTCAAAGTGGAGTGATTGAAAGCGCAGACAACGCAGGGCGCTTATCCGTTCTTCCTGCTGCTCTACTCCAGTCGTCTATGTAGCATGGTTATCAGGAGCTATTACTTATCTATTTCAATGATCGCCCTATAGATAACTGCTTGCTCGGATGCTTGTCAGATGATTATTATGAAGCTACTGATGTTGAGTGTTCTGTAATAGTGTCTTCACTTCGCGGAACTTCTTCATGCCGGTAAACATAGAGGGAATCTGTTGAACAGATGGGGCGGTTGACTTTGAAAGCTTTGGTACTACCTGGTCAATTGAATTCAGTGTTGTTTGGCTCAACATGAATAAAAGGTTCCGCCGTCTCGTCCTATCTTTCCTCCAAAATTCCTTCTTCTCCTAACTTCGTCAAGCTCCTTTTCACCCATCTCTCATCAGGTTGCCCTTTGAGCTTGCAGCAAACGCCGCGTGGATATCCACTTCCAGAAAAGGTAAGGGCGACTGGCCTCAGTCCCGTAACAGATCTGTTTACTGACTGGACCGGTTAGATTAGCCTCCACATACTCTTCCTCTCTTATACAACCTTAACTATGCTCGGTACTACTCGTCGCCAAGCTGCCAACGTTCAAGTTCGCCATGCGAATGTAGATGAGACGCGGACGCCGCACACTAGGACCCTGGTGCGTAATCTTCGGTCTCGGTCTCCTTCACCGCACGAATTCTTAAGTTTACCATCACCCCTCCCTATCCTGCAGGCCTCTTGGTTCCCGAACTTATTCAAGAAGGAGAAGGAGAACGCTTATGAACAAGTGAGTCTCGCTCTTCGACTCGTCTCTTCCTCACTTATCTTCTGGTCCCGGTTGGAACGTAAACTAATCCGCTCTTCACAGCATGGAGTCCAGGAGAAAGCCAACGACCTACACACGACCGTCAAGCCCCACCCATGTAGCAAGAAGTTAAAGGTGCCGAAGGTGGGCTATCTTGAACACCCGGCTGTTGTAGTCTAGAACTAACGCTTTCTCGTTGCAGCAACCGAAGGACGGCTATGTGATAAGCAAGCCAGTAGCTCTTCACCGCGACAGCGACGATAATATCCGAACTGTCCTCGTTGATCATGCCATCCATTCCGTAAGCCGATGTTTATCAAGTGCGCTCAAGGCCTACTGATGTTCATGTTATCGTCTATAGCCTGCCCATGTCCATGATGTCAGTCAAACAGCGCATGATGAAGGGGTGGACTGTTCAGCAGCAGTGCACGATACCTACGTCAAACCAGTCAGCCCTCACGTGCGTTTACTTCATAAGTGCTCGCTGGGCCTATTCAAACTCACCGTCTGCAATGATCCCCCACAGCCGAATCGACGAAACCTTCGACGACCACCAATCTTTGGCGAGTTTAGACCTGGTCATCGTACTACGTATACTACTATCGCCCCTCAAGCTGGATCGGTGCGGCGGTCTTCGACCTTCGGGAACATCGCGCCTGGTCCATGGGATGAATCACCCAGAACCTCAAACATGGCCATCGTCGAGGCTATGTCGTTCGCCCCCGAAATCCCCGCCGCTGCTGTCGAGCAATTTGCGTCGGTGATGTCGACTTTACCCTCACCTATCGAAGAGATTGCATCGCAGTCGAATGGTTTTATGTGCAATCGCGCGGAGGAGGCGACTTCGTCCTTGCCACGCCATATCTCGACTCCTGCCGAAATCCACGCAGCCTTCGACCAGATGCAGCAGAGAGCCGATGAGGAGTACGAACGACGAATGGCGGGAGGACTCTACGCACGGAGCGTTACCAACGAAGAAGAGCTCGCCTATGAAGCGAATGCAGAGACGGGCTTAAACTGCGTCCAGGGTCAGCATCAGACCTGGGAGGAGCTCAAGGAAATAGCCGATCGGGAGTACGAGGAGCGATTGAACCACACCACTATCTCCGAGGTTCCCTCCATCAGCCCAAGTACTGTTGCCAGCATCTCGGCAGCATCAGCTGACGCTCGGGTTTCGGTTGCCGACGAGCTTTCCGAAGTTGATTGGGATGAGTGGCGTCATAATCGCGACGGAGATGGGGAGCACCAGCGCGAGAGAGAGAACGCCCCCGGTGGAGCCGCGCCACCGGCGAACAAGACGAAGAAGCCATCTCGATCTGGAGCGCGCCGCACAGCTCCTCGCGTGGTAGCTCGTGTCGCCAGGTTCTTCCGCATCGGAAAGGATCTCATACGTTTCCTATCCGGTGGCCCGGTGATCACGCCATTTGCAACCCTTAGGTGAAACCGGACGCGGTTTTCATCTTCGGACTGCAAGTAGCTTGGTGCTCGTGACGTCGCTCCTCATGCATATTCCAAACCATCCCTCAATCTCTAATAACATGCCGTTCCCGTTGGACGCTGGAACATTCATCATACCTCCCCACCTATTGACCACCTCACTTGCCTATCGCCTTCGCGGAACCAACTGCTCGTCTCTATCCTCATCTAACACTCTTTCCCATCAACATCGAGTGGATAATAGAACACCCACCACAACTTATCTTTCTATCGATCGTCCACATCTCCCTCCCTCCGTCTTACGGTAACACATGGTTGTCATCTCTAACCTTACCGGTATCAATGCAGCCAAACTATACGCCACAGGAAGATACTCGATGTCATTGTACGCGTCTGCCTTGTCTTCTCATAACGCCTCTTGTTCCGTTGTGCACTTGCTCCATCGTTGAACCCGCGGGTCCGATTTGCTCACATCATGTGCTACGACCTATCTATTATCTGTCTACTGATATCACTGCTGAGTCCTCATTTTTTTTTGATATGCCTGCTCCAAGCCTCTCAAAAGTATTTATTTTCCGTGCTTCTCCCTACTGTCGGACGATGGGCCTGCATATGTAACCCTGTATTCTCGCTGCGCTAGCCATATAGTCGTCGTTCAATCACCTGCTATTTATTCATGATTCTCGTCGCCCGTCTTATGCTTCTTGAGCATTCATTTGATTATATGCAAGTGGCAGATGATTCTGCTGGGATCTTGATGCTTGGCGTATCAAGAAGTTGCAACCCGTAACCTTGAATGTAAAGAATACCGTCCACATTGCACATCTTATCGTATGCAAACTCGCCGGCTTAAGGCCCACTCCGTAGCCGTGAGCGCCATAAAATAGGCCCATCTAATGGCGTGCACTAGTCCTCATGACGTTCCCACTAGGCCTATGGAGGACATGAGGACTAATATGACACAAAATCATGAGCTTTCCCAAGTACATGGGTTGTTCATTTCTTGCACTCACGCAGACAGATCAAGATGACCTGCACCTTGGAGAGTGTTGATGATCGCTCCTCCAAAAACCAGTCTTCATTCATGTCTCTTCCCTCCCCATCCTCTTTCTCGTCAGCAAAGTCAATCTGTGCTCCCAAGTCTAAGAGACTGGACTTGAGATCACCCCATGGCTTGGAAGTTTGGCAGCCATCAGAGAAGATGACTCGTTTGATGGCTTGACAACCATCCAGCTCTCGCCGCCAATGAATCATGCCCACAAGTAGATCCACCCCGATGAAGATCCGGCCGAAATCTAGAGTAGTGAGCTGTTTGTACTCAACCATTGCCTCAAACACCGCATCGTGGATGTAAAGGGGGCTGAACCTCTCTCCTCCAAAGATACCAAGTCGCTCAAGCTTCGGCAGGGGTATCCGAAGTGCAGACAAGATAGCTGGATCTTCTGAAGAGAGGCAGCCGAGCCTCAGATGTCGGAGGGTTGTAGCGGAAGATGTGATGGTTGGGATGAGGTTGGGGAGGTGAAGTGTAGAACCTACGATCAACGCTTGCAGAGCTGAAGCCTGTATACTCTCGAGAATAAGTGAGGTGACTTCCGCTGGCATATTCCAGAGAGCTAACTTTTCCAAACGAGGCAAAGCGATTGGTTCGTTCACAGGGCTCTCAACAGATGACCCCTCGGTGCCTTCATTCACGATGATGAACGCCGTCAGAGAAAGCTCTTTGAGATCAGGCGATGACTGGAGGATAGTGGTTAGCTCCGGCCAGGAGGGTTGGGCGCGCGAGAGGTCGTGCAGTACTAAGACTGTCAGGTTGTGTGTTGGCCAGGCGCCGTGTACATGGAGTCGCATGAGCATGAGTTCGCGTAGTGCCGGGAAGGATGATCGCGTCGCTTCAACTTCGAGGAATCCCCAAACTCCCGCATTGGGGCCCTGGATATCAAGGGTACGGAGGGCAGGTGAAGCGGAGAGAACGGCGAGAAAGTCGCTCAAGGCGGGACCCGCCGCCCAATCTCCGTTGGCGCGGAAGCGCAGCGTTTCGATCCGTGACGCGTGAAGGTTGAGTAGCTGGATATGATTGTCCATATCTGTTGATTCACCGGTGATCCACCACGTCCATCGCACTGTCAACGCCGCCTGACGACTAAGAGAAAGCCATCGCCAGGTCTGTGTGGGTGAAGTTCGTGAGTCAATCTCGATACGGCTCCAGAGTCGAGGGCTTTCCGTCGCGATATTTCTCCAACGGCGACAGACCAGAGCGATTCTTTCTGATGCATGTGCTGCGCCGGTACGAGCCGTTTCTACATCGTCATATCCTTCTGCAGCTGAACAGAAAACATCGTAGAGTATGTCGTCGTGAAGTTGATTTATGAAGCATTCGCGAAGTCGAACTCTCCGATATGGAAGGAAGACATTCATGACGACTAGAAGAACCGAAGTTTAGTGTTCAGCCAAAAATATGTGCTCAGGTGGACTCACACGACCCCAGCCGAATAGATCTGTAACTCTGAGTTTAATATTGTAGACAAAAGCGCGGGTTCTGCATGGAGTTCCGTATTTGAGACTGGAGCTGGTAATTTGATTGAATAAACGTCGATGAATTGGTCACCTCTCAAGCATTCGAACTGAACCAGTGGATAGGGCCAGACCTCTGCAGAATTCACAGCAAGTCGGCCAAAAACGTGGATTTGAAATCTCACGAGACAAGTAATAAGATAGATCAACGAGGTTTTCGGGAGTTGAGTTGGTCTCAGATTGTTGATATGGGCGTTATATGCAAGTAATGCTGGTGAGGGGAGGCCGGGAAGGTGGAAGGTGAAATGGTACGTGTCTTATATCCGCTGTGACCCGTCCATCG
>WSTV01000036.1:21226-37204 GCA_019632285.1 Tulasnella sp. 332 | reverse complement strand
TATCTGTGTATTATGACTGGCAGAAACATCTTCCACAAATAAGACTCAAGAAGCCCATCAATCCGAGTGCTATGGAAGATGAGAACTCAAAAGAGGAAGGAGAATGCCAGTAAAGTTGGGCTGAATAGGATAGGGGAGACGATCCTTGGCTGAGATTGTCCACTTTGCGGCATGCGCTTGCCGCCTGCTAGAGTGAGCTAACGGTGGAATGCAGTGGGCTTAATACGTTTTATCATAATGCCAAGTCGTACAAATTTAATCGAAGGAAGGGAAGGTATTGTTCAGCATACAGAGACTGGGGCTCGCAAAATCGATATCAGAATCTAATTTCAATCGGGGTGGTCAAATATGTGTGAATGATTTCTCTGGAATCTGCATTGGAAATTCTATTTGAACCGCCGTCAGAACTGCCATCATGAATCTTATATTTCACCTCCCCTATTATAGCCACTATGATCCATCACCAAAGTATTATTAGCCCTAGAGCATGGACAGAATACCAGCACCACTGCTGTCCCATACTTATACGCAAGTCGGATACGTTGTCCAAAGGCTATGCATGATGTAAATCAACCCGAGTACTGTACCCTGTGCAGCCTCGATGACCACCATTCTGACTGTCGCCAACCATCCGGCATCTTCAACGCCACCGATCGCCTGCCACCTCTGTTCTTTTCCGCACACGGCTCCAAATACCAGAGGTCCCTCACGCCAGCGAGGTTGATGTAGTCGAATAGAAGGTGGTAGTTGAGTCCAACGGCGTGAGGACCATGTGAGTCATCGGACAGACACAGTCTACCTCTTTTGGAGATGATCAACTATAATCGGGTTGGCGGCATTAGTCCCTCTCATAATACTGCGTGAACAATACGTGAGTCACACCTCAAGAACCTCCCGGCCTGGATATCCTGTATTCCACCCTTTCCGAAATGCCGCGGCGCTCAACTCAAAGCAAGCACCGTATTTCACGGCATAGTCGACGTTCCTGTGGACTAGATCCCAGACGCCTAGGTACGCCGGATCGTCCAGTTTCAACGCAGGTATATACAAGCGACATAGATCAAAGTGACCGATGACCTCTGGGTGGAACTCTCGCATCAGCTCATACTGGGCGTCGAAATATGCGGAAAGGAATCCGGTCAGCGCGTGCTTAGAGAACCCCATCAAGTGTCCCGTATCGACGCGCCCCGGATCCTCAGTGACGAAGCTGAGCACAGCCTTCTTCCAGGTGGACTCGTCAAAGTCGATGGGCCATTCGTTGACGTGATGGACGCTCCCAACGAGATAATCGATACCGTCCTCGTGCCTATCTAGCAGATCTCGCAAGCCTCGAAGGTCCCTCTGAGAGACGTATTCAGTCTCGAGCCCCACTAGCAGGGTAATCTGATCGACATGTAGTTCTTGTAGCCTATGTGCTTCTCGGGCGTATTCTTCGAAAGCGGTGAATAGGTGACTCAAACCTAGGGATACCTGTTCACATATCCATGGAGCAAACATCAAAGGGTCAGATACTTGTTAGAGCCAAGTGATGATCACCGTCGTCTCCATCGTCTTGATCTCGTACCTCTTCGGGATAGAGGTCCTTCACTCGATATCGAGGGACATGCTCGGAAAGGCCATAGACGGTGAAGCCTTGGCGTATGGCCTCGAGAACTACCGACTTGAGGTCGCCCTTGGCGTGTGCACAGAAAGATCCAGAGTGAGAGTGATGGCTGTGCATGATGTAGTGTGGAGAACGGATATATTGACAGGTGACGCTTCAGTATGGGAAATCCAGGCACAAGTCGAAGAGAGGACCAGGCAAAGAAACAACAACAGAACCTGAACGAGAGGGAGAAGGATGCAATAGAAGACAAGATGGCTACAGTGAGACAAGAGTGGTATATCCAGTATATCGTAGGTTTCCGAAAACTCCACCAAACAAACACGATACAATATGAGGACGTCTAGGAAGGCAAACGGGCGAAGCAGGCAAGAAACCCTAGAAAGAAAAGCGTGTAGCCTGGGCCACTAGGAAACAATTGAGCTCGCGACACCCCCAGATGTGTTAGCTTGACGACGACGGGAGGAAGAACGGAGACGCTGGTGTAACGATGAGCTCGATGGGTGACAACGCCGTGGCGTCCCTCGGATGGAGGAACGATGCCGACGTTGATCTACCGTGACCATTAGAATACGCTATCGGTCTCGGTTCCTCCAACAGTAGGGACGAAGTGGTCGTGTCAGCGAACGAGCGCGATCGACCGTGACCCTGAGAGAACACCGGGGTACTCGAAGACTGGAAGGTGTCCTGATGACGCGAAGGAAAGAAAGAGGTGGAAACTGATGATACAGATGAAGGGGAGGAGAGGATGGAGGAATGCGACTGGGTGCGTGAGTGGGATGATGATGACTGAGCCTGGGGCGACGCTCCCTGCGCGAAAGCCGTGAACGGACTGGACGAAAAGTCGGGTATAGAGAAGTTGCCATTGTTGATGGGGCTCGTGTCAGGGTAGGAAGTCGAAAACATATCCCCCATCGACGAGGCTCCGTTACTATTGTAGTTTCCTTCACTAAGGTTGAGCTGGTCATAGACGTCCATCACTTCTACAGGGGACTGCAAGCCGAACCCGCCATCGGAGGATTGATGACACGGACTGACGTTCCCTTCGGAGTTAAACGAGGCGCGAGTCGGGGAGCTGAACGGCCCGTCGCTGTTGTCGTTGTTCGGCTTGGAAGGGAGCATGACAGAGGGGGTCGTGACGCCCGACGCGTTCGTCGAAGTCGGCAGAGAATTCGGCCTGTGCGCGTGTCCATGGTGAGGCTGTTGGCGGTGGTCCGCAGTTACGTGAACGGCTGGAAGTGAGTCGGAAGGCTTTGGTCGAATCGGCTTATACTTCTGACCGCCGCTTCCTCCATGACTACCTTGTCTCAACGCCCCCGTGGAGTTTGCACGTTCGAGACTGAAAGACGCCGGTGCCATCGTCGATGATGCCTCAGAAGCCGAGCCCAACGAGTAGCCTGAGTTATGAGACGCTGAAGATGACGATCGACTGCGCGCCATACCGGGGGGGACAGTCTGAGGTGAGAGGCCGTATGGGTAGTGATCGTTCGAGGAGCGATTGGCCGATGGCGAGGAAGAAGGGAGATGCTGACAACACGGACAATTTTCTTTCCTGCACCTTGCGGCCTCCTCCAACGGCGACCCCGTAGCAGACCAACAATGACATCCAGGTTGACCTTGAGCCCCACATCCACCTCCGCTGCCATTCAACCCCATGAGTTGCATGCCTTGTACCATCATGCTTCCAGGGGAGCGATGGCTTGGCGAAGTCTGGATCGCGGGCAACGTCGGTGGGACGGGACTAGCGCTCATCAACCTGATCTCCACGCCACAACCGCCATTGGATGAAGAGGCGATGCTGCTGTGGCTGCCCCTGCGACGATGACCGTACCCGTGATGTGGTGGGCTCAACAGATCTCGGGACGCGCGTCGGATAACTTGATCATCGGCGTCGCCCTCATCTTCGCAATCGCCCCCGTGTCCATCATCAGATGTTGCAGAACCTCCAAAATCGGGAACGACGGCGGCACCTTGAGCGGTCATGCCTGCGAGTTGATTATCAAACATCGACTGATTGCTGTTATCGTTGGTGTTATAAGGAGAGGATGAGAGATGGATGTCGCTTTGGTACGGGGAGGCCGGACCTGGCGTCTGCCGCTGAGGTTGCAGCTGGCCATTCGAGGCATCTTGACTGCCTGGACTGTAGAGGTTCAACAGCATCATGTCTCTCGGATTGAGGGGCGACGCGGACCCGGCACTATTCGCTCCATAACCACCCCCAACACCTTCATTGCTGCTGCTCGGAGCCATCATCCAGCTCGACGATTGGTCCATCCCATTACTAAAATAGGACTCTACAGGCGTCGCAGGTCCTGTGCCTGTGTATGCGCTGAGGGCCGAAGCTGATCGAGGTCGGTTGATTTCTATGCCCATACTGGTCGCAGAAGAGATGTTCAATAGACTCGTCTGCAGGGCGTACATGTCCGGAGGGGCCAGAAGCGCGGACGCGGATCCCGAATGTGGGCCGGCGGACACAGGGCTCGCGAGCATGCTCAAAGCAGACGGGCTATTGGGGGATGGGGAAGGGCTCCCGCTCCCCGGACTCCCATGGTGATGCGAACGGTGATGACCGTGGTGAGAGGGCGAATAAGGCGTGTAGTGACCTGCGTGTTTCGAGTGATGGTCATTCTGCGACCCGCCAATGTGATGCCCGTCTAGGGCGTGGTGTTGATGCGGATGTTGATTGTATGCGTCCATGCCGACAGGCGTGACGGTGATTTGAGGAGAATGACCACCTGGGGATAGACCGCTCGAAGAGTCGTAGTAACCACCGGCGTTGGTGGAGGACGGGATTGTGAGCGAGATGGGCGGCGGTTTCTTACTGCTGGGACCGTCTTGGTTCTTCTTTGGCGTGTAGCGAGGGGTCAAGCACTTGCACTTTCCTCCCTTGCCGCATTGACAGGATGGTGAGGATGCATCCTTCTTCTGCGTGCTGTCGGTATTCGTGGACACGCTAACAGCTCCTCCCAGGTTGGTCAGGGCTTGAGCGCCATCCAAGATATCCTGAATGCCATTTGGATAGGCAGCTGTTGCCGGTTCGAGGGTCTTGACCTTGCGTGCTCCTGGCGGGATGGAATTTGAGGGAGTTGAGCCAGTTATAACTACAGAACAAGGTGGTGACGCACCTTTCCTGGCCACGATCAAGGACACTCCATCTCCCGAGACGTCGCCTTCCTCGCCTAGGACACCCAGGTTGGAGCTGTTTGCGTTGTTATTGCCTGCGTCGCCGCACTCGCACTTTACATGGACGTGCTGGGTCTTGCGACGCTCCCTGCAGTGGTCACATTGAGAGACAGGGCGACCCTAGACGAGGGAAATGGATGAGCGATCAAGAGATAATCGTCATACTGAAGTGAGAGGTAGGTATACCTTGGATCGGATGGTAAAGAGAGGCCTGGCAGTGTGATTGCAAGCGCTGGACCTGTGACCTTTGATGCATGCCGCGCTGAACATCGGAGGAAGTGTTAGGGACGTTTATTATAGGCGTCTCGATTTCAATATGAACTGGACGGCTCACCACGCAAGCTTCTGACCATTGAAGAGGACCTGAAAAAGAGAGAGACAGCACAGGAATCAGCTCCACTGCTCGGGGCAATTTGCCAGTTAAGGATGAAGCTGACCATCGGGGGCGGGCTAATTGGAAAGTGGTGTAGAGAGGATTGACTTGCACAGGAGGGGAAGGTATATGGCGGATATATGGAGAAATGAGGCTGGGCGAGTGCCCTAATGTGGCCCTTCAAAGGATAATAATGTTCAGCACAAACCGGCAAAGAGTTGGGTGGTTGACTCGAGGGGTGTTATATAAGGGGGGAAGGGTGAGGAACGAGGCAAGCCTCTGAGTATTCTAGCACCGCCGTCAGGCACTTCTCTCCCAGCACCGCGCTCTCAACACATTCTATCCTTCCCCACCTAGGCTATTCACCTCACTGAATTTCACTCTCCACTTCAAGGCGCTTATGCTCCCGCAGTGAACAGGTCATAATCATCCTAGTCACCCAGCCTCCGATCCAGTTATTCCCATCATGAGCGGAAGAACTGCGGGGTGGATAAGATGAGAACCCGCACCTGTCCTGCCACTTCACCGCCTCGGCCACGAAGAAGCCTCACCCTCCGAAATCGGGATCGGCGTTGAGACTTCTATTCTTCTTTGATGCCATGTGCCAACCGTAAACGGTTATTGTTCCCTTCCACGGTTCATTCTACACACCCCAGGTCTCGAGCTCAAGGACTGCGCTCAAAATCTTATTGTCATCTCCAAGTGAGCGCAACAGCTGCGCACGTGGCGCTTCAATGTATGTTTCAACTGGCAAGTTATCAACTCTTTTGCCCTCTTTCATTGCCTCACAGTTCAACGCCGGCCCTGCTCTGCAAAACTCCCTCACAATCAAAATGCCTCACAACTACGAACAACGAGAACCACCGCCTCTTACGAAACGGCCTTGTGCTGGGCGCTACCCCATCCATCGTCCCGAGATCCGGACACGCAACCGCTCAAGCCATGGCTGTCACATTCGCTCCTCTGTACACACATTTCGCCTTCACACGACCCTCATCCGTGGCCTCCCATTCTTTAGATGGTAACTGTGGAGGCGATCAAACCGCCATTTCCGCATGATCCAGACCAGCTCAATCACATCTCTAGTCTAACCACTTAAGTTCCATTTCTTCAGAGGTGCGCCATTTCTCCATAGATCAGACAACTGAGCCTCACCTTCTTTCAACAAAACCACACGCTCGAGAAGACAGGTTGGTCGGCACCGACATCACAGCCGGTGCTTCTATCCTTTCATGATCTTCAGTCTGGACTCTTGCGGCTGTTTCAGCTCAAGATCTCTGGAGGCGACCGTATCTACGATGCCCAACATGACCTCTCCTACCCTAGGATTCCCCTACTGAATATGTAAATGCTAGGTCTTCTCTTTTGAGGAAGAGGGTCAGTTGGCCGAGTACCGCCGCGGTTGGAAGCGTTCAGGGCATTTCTGCAGCGAAGGGAAACATTGTTGGAGCTGTCGAGTTATTGTGAGCTTTGGAGGGCACGGGCACTCTGGGCCGCCATGATAGTGGCTCCTGGGTCTCAGATGAACCAGGAGACCACAAGCGTCGAGGACAAAATCGGGTGCAGTCTCGTCTGATCTCGAGTTCGAAGCCATCCAGCGTGCCCATAATAAATGAATTGCGTCTTAGCATCATCATCTCTCAAATTTTCGAAGTCGGCATTACTGTCACGGGTATCATTGTTATTCCTCCATGTCAACAGCTTACGACCGCTTCTGGCACGCCTCATCATAAGGTTACAAGCGTTTAATGGCGAGGGTCAAGAGCGCACTGAGAGAACAACCTCAAGACGAAACAAAACCGCACACGTCGATAAATGAGATTCCCATCGGTGCAGGTCATTCGTCAGGACTCATACGTTGGTGCTCAAGCACTTTTCACGACTACGCAAGAAACAACTAACAGGACCCGATGCAGTTGAGCTGCGGATATGAGCGTGAGTGGATGGATTAGCTTTTGAGGTAGTGCCACCATGACGGTCACTGGCGGTCATTCGTGGTCCGAGAATAGATATATTGGGAGCCAGGGAGATCAAGACACAAGGTTTTCAGAGATACAGGATAGAGATTGCAGCGCGCGGCGTGATGGGAAGAAGTTTAAGAGGGCAGAGTGTAATGGATGAGAGATAGGTACAGGCTATCTTTATGGCGCACGGTTTGGTGGCATCGGACCGGCGAGGTTTAACGACGGGCCATCACGGCGTTGCCCACATGACGAGGATGATGGTGAGTGGAGGGTAGACTTGATAAGCAAAGAGGTTGCAAGAATCTCACGATAAAGGTGAGATGGCCTTTGAGGGGGAGATGCGATTGACTTGACGGGGCGATGCATAGGCGAGGTTACGTGCAGAAAGAAGGATTTGATCCCAGTTAGAGGGTTGACTCGACAGCGACAGATTAACCGAAACTGGGGGTTGGACTTCTCATTCTCTCGACAGTGTTGTTGGCTGAAATAGCGAGTGCTTGGATGGCGAATGATCGATTTGACGTGGGGAGGCTAATTGAGACCTGGAGGGTAGGGAGGGGATCCAAATACGAGCGGGAACGAAGAAGGATCCAAGGGCAGCAGAAGACGGAAGCCAGAACACACCAGAATCAGGTGTGGTGAGTGGAGAGGGAACCACCACGCTACTTCCGGTCCGCAAATGAAACCGGGTCCGGTTTCACTTGAGGATCGTAAGCGGCGTGATCATTGCGCCACCGGACAAGAGACGAGCGACTTCTCTGCCGATTCGAAAGAATCGAATGACACGACGCACAAGACGTGGGGCAGTGCGGCGTGCTCGGACCTGAGATCGCCCCCTCATGTTGGCCGTGAACTGTGCGGCTTCTTCGAAGGCACTTCCTCTGCGACGTTGATGCTCCTCGTCTCCATCACGTTGATGTCGCCACTCTTCCCAGTCCACATCAGAGAGCTCGTCCACCACTGAAGCCCAGTCGTCCGCTGATGCCGCAGAGATGCTAGCAACCGTGCTCGGGCTGGCAGAGCGGACCTCGGGAAATGCGGTGTAGTTGAACAGCTCCTCGTACTCTCGATCGGCCTTCTTCTTCAGCTCCTCCCAGGTTAGAGGATGATCCTCAATATTCGCCAACTCTATGCCCATCTCCGAATCAGCCTGGCTCGCTAGTCGCCCATCGTCGGCAACGCTCGTGGGGTATAGTTCTCCGCCACAGCGGCACTCGTACTCCTCGTCGGCTTTCCGCACCATCTCTTCGAAGCTGACATAAACTTCGCTAGTGGTTGGCGATCTCGGCAACAGGGTGTTCTCGGGATCGCGCACGGAGCTATTCGGCCCAGGCACCTCCTGCGTCCATGATACGCGGTAGTCGGTGGTTTTCGTTAGAGCTTCTGCCGCGGAAGGCGTTGCCTCTTCCACAGCGGCGAGCTCGACCGGAGATGCCGGCAGTTCGGATGCAGAAGGCAGACGAGAGGCAACGGAGAGAGTGAACAACCGGGTCGTGTGCTCTACGCGAATAAGATCTGCTGCATTGGAGGGAGTGGTGGCGGTCGATATCGGGATGGCTGACTCATCTTGTGGCGTTACTGGGGTAGAGGAGAGCTTGTCTGAACCTCGAACGATGGCGAGGCCAGCTTGGGTAGCATTAGCCCATCGAGCCGGTCCGGCTTCAGGAGCGGATGTGGCCCAAGCAGAACGAGGGCCGGGCCTGAACTCAGAGAGGATTGGCGGTCGTCGGTGATTTCTTCGATTTGGCTATAGAGAATTACAGCAAGGGGTTTAGGTAAGTCTCGCGAACACGCCCGGGGGGGACGCACGTTGTAATTGACGGGTTCAACGTAGGTCGAGTAGATGGAGGTTGTCAAGGGCTCCGTCTCATCGCGAGCTTGGGGCGTGTCATAGACGACAACCGGCTGGATGACGGCATACAGACATCAGCGAGCGTCGAATAAGCTAGATGATCATGTACTGACGGAGTAGGGGACTTGATCGACGACAACAACTCGCGAATCCACTCCGTATTCATGCTGAACAGCCATCGGTTTGGAGATCACATACCCGCCCGTCGGTTTCTGCGACGCAAGGGCGTTAGCACATGCTAGACTTGAAGATCGACACTCTAGAACGTCTACCGTCGGAGCCTTGAATTTCTTTTTACTTGGCGGAACTTTCGGCGTTTCCAGTTTATCGTTGACCTGAATAGATGCGGCATCCGAAGATCAGCGCATTCCAACCAAGGCCAGAGAACAAAGTAAAAAGATTGAGATAAGCAAGCTCAAGGCGGAGACTCACGTTTTCTGAAACAGGCACCCTCTCCTTTTTGATATGAAGTGGATTGGGGAACCAAGGGGCCTGAAGGACGAGGTGAGAAGAAGGCTGCGATGCAATGGATGACACGGGGACCAAACAATTACGCACAAGGGTCTTCTCCGTCTTGCTAGTCGCGCCAAGGTTCGCGCCGCTGACGTTGGATTGGCGACGAAGGGTGCCGAACATTGTATATGGGATGTGCGGGGAGATGTTATAATGGAGGAGACTAGATCTTTAGACAGATCTATCCAGTCCAGTCAGTACAACGATATGGTGAACAGAAACCAGCCCTGCTCACCGTTTGGTCAATCGTCTACGCAGCGATGGTTAAAATCTGAGGAGGAGCTTCAAAGGTAGATAAATGGAAGGAGCTTGAGGAAGATGGATGAGGAGGAGGAGCTTGGAGGGAAAGTAAGACCAGACAGCGGAACCTTTCGCTCCCGTTAGCCAAACAACACTGAATTCAATTGGCCAAGCAGTGTCAAAGCTTTCAAAACCAACGGTTACCAGTCCTATCTTAAATTTCTACTAGTTCTGGTAGCCATGAATCAGGTGACTTGCGTGATGCGAAGCTGTTGCTGTGGGGCAAGGGTATTGTCGTTACGCGCTTTTATGTGATGTCCGCGGTAGGCCAAGAAATGCGCAATATCAAGACACCAACGGCTCGAAACTACTTTACCACTACAAGAAGGGAAGTTTTGACGCCGGAAAGGTCGAAAAGAAGCAAGATAATCGGGAAAATATCGATGTGAAAAGGTTTCTTGTCGCAGCACATATACATCCACTGGACTCTGATCTCCACCACCCCATCGTGTCCCTTATCACCTATCTTCAGACATTGCTCGCAGACGTTGGAATCCACTATAGCAGACAGCAGTTGACGATTGGTACTGCAGCTTCCATCTTCATCTACATCAGTTACAAGGGGCTGTACTTGATGGTCATCAACCCTTACTTCCCTGTGCTGAAGGACCTTCCGGGACCAGAAAAGCTAGACAGATATAGTGAGCCTGAACCAATCTCGAGCTTAATCTTGCACGTACTTGGGTTACTTTTGTATTTCAGTTCTTGGAAATCTGCTGAAAATCTTCAAGGCACCCGGAGCCGTCGTGCACGAGGAATAGGCTGCGCCCTATGGCCCAACATATCAATACCGTGGTATAGCTCTTGTGGGTACCGATCATTCTGCACAAAAATTCCTAATTGCAAAGTCAATTGGTATGACAAAGCCTCCATGCTGCATTATTTCGTAATATCGGCGACTCTTCACGATGGACCCTCGAGTCCAGCATATGACGAATAATTGCTATGACTAGCCGAAACTGCCCAACATTCAAGCGGTTTCGATCGACCTCTTGGGAAGAGGTGCCCTATAACGCAGCCACTGCGACCAAACCAAGAAGTATTAATCTAGTTGTTTTATTCCGACCGGGGTCCTCGCAGAAGGCGATCTGCACCGGAGACAGAGAAGAATTATGAATCCATGTTTTGGCGCCGCTCAGATCCGCGAGTTCGTGCCCGTCCTTAATGCTAAGACTTCCCAGGTGGGTTATCCTCCCGTATTGAGCCCCTCGTAGTTGGGTGTGTATCTGACGTTCACTATGTCTGCAGCTACATGACATATGGTTGAATCAGGTGCCAGATCATCCAGAAGGACTTGAGGTTGATGTTCTTGAAGGACTCTCTCGTGCAACCCTAGGTGAGACCCATTCTCTATTTTTCTTCCTTTGAAGTCTCTCCAATTAGCGGATGATAAATTACAGACGTGATTGGGCTTGCCGGATTCAACTACGACTTCAATGCTCTCGTTGAAGGCGAGACCAATGTGCTGGCAATGGCATTTCATGATCTCGTCAGCCCGACCGACTCAGTGCGTCCATTATTTCTGGCAGTAGGATACTGAATATTATCTGATTTCAACCTGTAAATATTGCAGTTCCTGCAAATCCGCTACCCAATTTTGAAAATCATCGTAAATACGCTCCTTTGATGGTGATAAACCCAAATAATTAAAGATGATCTTCAAAAGCCGAGTAAGAATGCCAGAATCGAAAAAGAAGAGTCGGGAGGTTATGGATCGTGTTGGTCGTCATCTCGTGGAGAGCAGAAGAAGGCCGAGCTGCTGCTTGCGAAGAGTGATGAGCGAGCTTTCAAATCCATAAAATGACTGGACGCGATTTATTGAGCTTATTGAGTGGGTTGAGAGCCTTCAAGGATCTCAAGGCTTTCCCCTGATTTGGCCTCTTCTTCTACTCTCTCCTGCAGTCAAGGCCAATATAGCGTCAGACCTCAAGGTTTCAGAGAAGATGACAGATAGAGAGATCATAGGTCAAATCAGTACGATGTTACTTACAGGTATATCCGATAGAAATACACCAAGCTCCTCTCTCATCGGCTTACAAAGATCACGATCGTTCCATGGCAGGTCATGAAACCACCAACACCTGTACCATGTGGTTACTCTACGAGCTTTCCCACCCAGAAACAAACCGATCCAAGATGAACTCAGGGCCGAGCTACTGACTTTGTCGTCGTCGGAGCCGCCTATGGAGCTTAATGCGTTGCAATACTTGGACTCCTGATACGGGAAGATCTAAGATTCAACGCTTCTGTTACATCGTTGATCCGACAGACTGGCTGGGATGACATCATCCCCCTCTCTGTGCCACTCGTGGATCGAAAGGGCATAAAACGACATGAAATCAGGTGAGATCCAATATGATGATGCTTGATGAACCTCGACCTAATTTAACTACCACGCATTAAGGATCCGAAAGGGTGATTCAGTCTTCATGTCTCTGCTTGCCATGAACCGGGACAAGACGATATGAGGCGAGGACGCTCATGTGTTCAAGTGAGCCTCATATCTCTCACATGTGTGAAACTAACTAGATTAACGCTCGGAAAGCCCGGATCGTTGGCTAAAGCCCGAATCACATGCACGTTCGTCCGAGATTCCAGATGTGTACTCTGGTCTGATGACGTTCGTCAGTGGCCCAGGGCATTATGTGAGTTGCTTGTGACAACATAGTTCAGTTTGCCAGGCTGGTTGACTCTTGCCATGACAGATCGGTTACCGTTTCGCACTGTGAGAAATAAGGGTGCTAGCCCACAAGCTAATCTGCGACATCTCGTATAGACTTCCGAATTCACATTACGTGGTAGAAAGAGATCAGTATAAGTGGAATCCACAGGAGGGATGCAGTTATAGTTGCTCAAGATATTGTCCTCATATATCCATGTTCCCCCAGAATCGTCACTCGGCCAGTGATTACGCTCTCCGACGGGACCAAGAAGAGCTTCATGCCGTTGGTGCTGACGTCGGTGTCTGGTGGCGATTGAACAGCCAGGGTGCGCCAGTCCCGCTGGCGGAGTGACGTCAAAGACGTGACTAGTCGCCCGAGCCACTTTTACATCATATTTGCAATGGTTGCTACGTTCAGGTTCCTTATTGTGCTCAAGGTCTGAAACAGGTTTCACCTTGATCAATGTCGCTACAGCGATGGCTGTGCATCGTCCTGCGTGTCCGATCAATCTCAGGCACCCTCCACCGCCAGCGGTGGTCGGCATCACAGCTCGTCACGTCTCTACTTCAATGTCTACCCATCTTTCATCTGCACGCTCTTTCCTGTCCAATTTGTTGTTTTCTCTTTGCCATGAGCTATAACGATAGCTCTTCTACAACTAGTGCGCATCGCAGACGGTGAGAGACGTGCTTGAAACTTGCCGATCGAATTCGAAACTCATTCATCTCCCCTGTTACTGGATTAATCCTCCCTGCTCATTTGGAAACAAAATTCCTGGTCACCACTCAGGTTAACGACACCCAACTCACGACCGATATTGGTAGATTGGATGTCCAGAAGGATCCTTGTTCGCAAATACTGAAACTTACCCTCTCGTTTTCGTTAGATCCGCGACGACTCGTATTACCAGGCTCCACACTGGACACCCCCACCCACCGGCCGATCAGATTCCGGGTTTTCCGTTAATCCATCACTTGTTAGCGTCGATGAAGGGAAGGATCATCACCCGCAATCCGGGGAGATGAGCAAGAGCAAGGACAATCTCTACCCACCAGAATCCATCGCTGATACACCACTGCCTAACGGGGCCACGAGCAGCCAGTACATAACTGGTGCGAGGCTCGCCCTGGTGTTTGCTGGGATGCTGCTTACGTATGTCACGTTTTTCTGGCTGGTAAGAATCGCATCTAATAGTGCCTCACCAAACAGAATCTTTCTGACATTGATGGATCAGACCGTGGTTGCCAACATTCTGCCTCATATCGCATCCGAGTTTGATAGGCTTGAATCCGGTGCTTGGATCGCCACCGCTTATTTCTTACCACAGCCAGCGTTTGTTCTGTTATTTGGTCAACTTCTTGCTGTGGCAGACATAAAGTGGATGTATATTTGTGCTATTTCCACCTTCCAGACAGGGAGCCTCGTGTCTGGAGGTGAGTCATGATACTCATTCATCACAACTTCAAACTTACCTGGTTGAAATTGTAGCCGCCCCAAACCTTGACGTCCTGCTCGTCGGCCGTGCAATCACTGGCGTCGGGGCCGCTGGTGTCAACGTCGCCTACATATCCCTCCTTGCGAGAATCTCCCCGTTGGAGGATCGCGCTCTACTGCTCGCGCTGGTTGGCGCGGCTTTTGGGGTTGCCAACCTCGTCGGGCCCGTCTTGGGCGGTACCCTTACCGACCAAGTGTCTTGGCGACTATGTAAGTACAGTGTTCCTCTATTTGTGGTTTTCAGCAGTCTCTTCATGCTAAAAGTTATGACAGGCTTTTACTTGAATCTTCCATTCGGCGCGCTTTCCGCATTTGCAATCATTTTCTTGGTCAAGCACGAGCATTCGAAGCCGAATAGGGAGGACTGGGTGTCAATCTGGGAAAGCGTTGCTGCTCTCGACTACATAGGTACAGCCCTGTGCTTGGGTATGGTCACATCGATTCTCTTACCTCTTCAGTGGGGTGGCATTACCAAGGCTTGGGATGACAAGGAAGTCATCGCTTGCTTCATCATCGTGAGCGCCTGCAGTACATCCACTGATCAAACGCCTGTGCGCTAAAGCTCATTTAAGGCTGCTTTGCTATTGCCGTTGTTCATTTTTTGGGAGCTGTTCATGGGAGATAATGCTATAATGCCGTTATCCCTACTTGAGCGAAGGACGCAAGTCGGATGTTGCCTTCAAGCGGTCGGTGTCTCTCACGCTACCCCTGATCTTCGTTGACCTCATTCCATTCGTTAGTTCTTTTTGATGCTAGCTGGGCTTGCCGCGACCTACTACCTTCCACTCTTCTATCAAAGCGCGCAGATGGCTTCAACTACTGGAAGCGGGGCGGATGTTCTGATTTACCTAGTACGTATGACGTACGATGTGCCACTTCGTGAATGCCGCGTTGAGTTTGATCTTAAAATCCTCGTGGGTCTTCTAAGATGTGTGTCGTCATCGGGGCCACGTTATCAGGAGTAATTGTCACCAAGGTGCGTAGCTACATGGGCTGGCCTTCGGACTTTGCGTTTTCCTAAGAATGACAAGGAATTGTACTTGTAGCTCGGACGTCCATTACCAGTACTTATCATCTCGCCTTTGCTTGCGGCCCTGGGCTTCGGCTTGGCATTCTGGTCCCTTACATCGAGTCCCACCAGCACACGAGATCTCATGGGCTTCCAGGTACTACTCGGGACCGGGATTGGAGGCGGGATGCAGGTGAATTGAGAACAAGGCATTGTTGTCAGCATTTTTACTGATCATCACACCTGTCACGAGTAGACCGCACTTGTCTCGATACAAGCGGAATATCATCACGAGCCCAAGCTTACACCGCAATCTACGGCACTCTTCACCTTAGCGCAACTAACAGGTGTTTATGAAAATCTATCCTGAAAAATTGATCATCCTCCTGACATCCATGGTCTTCATTTTCCGTAGGTGGCACAATTGGCATCGCGGCAGCAGATACCATATTTGGGAATCGCCTGAGCATTCTCATCGCGACCTATGCTCCTAACCTACCCACAGAGGCCGTGCTGGCGGTGCGACAGTCGGTAACAGGGATATACTCGCTTCAAGGGGACGATCAAGAAAATGT
This sequence comes from Tulasnella sp. 332, assembly GCA_019632285.1. Classification (NCBI taxonomy): domain Eukaryota; kingdom Fungi; phylum Basidiomycota; class Agaricomycetes; order Cantharellales; family Tulasnellaceae; genus Tulasnella; species Tulasnella sp. 332. The sequence goes on along the minus strand of WSTV01000036.1, from coordinate 21,675 downwards.
GATCAAGGCGTTTTCGCACGCATTGGGTAAGTTCACAGCCCTAGACATTGGAGTCTACCCGCTATAGTATTGGGACTGAAATGAAAATCTGGCTTGGTGATTTAGCATACGTGTTCATTCTTGGCGGCGTCGCTGCTGTGTTGGCGTCGGTTTCGGCTTGCCTGACGAAGAATTACGATGTACGGAAGATCACTTTCCCAATCACAACCGTCTAGGGGAGGTTCTCCGATCTCCTTCGGGAACAACACAGGGAGGGGGACCAAGAGACTCCACAGCCGAATACGTGCTCGCGTCCTTAAGGTTTGGTCTGTCGATGGAGCCCCCAGTCACACGTACCTCAGCAGACCAAGACCCAGTCGCGCGTCCTTGGACCTATTTTTTCTCCTATTTCTCTCCAAACTATTATCGATCGGCTACCATGCTCTTATTCTACATAGTTTTATGTTAAC
>WSTV01000359.1:0-24983 GCA_019632285.1 Tulasnella sp. 332 | reverse complement strand
GACCACTGGGGCTGACCGGCGTCCTCATTCCATCGGCCGTTACGTCAATCAAGCGGCGCTGCAAGAGATTGTGGCCGAACCTGCTCTGGTGCCAGGATATGCTACCTTAGACGTACGTGAACCTTCCACAACATTTCTTTACCAATCTCTTACTCTTCTTCGAAGCGTTGTCTTGGGAAGCTTGGTCTCGGCGACGATGTCCTTCATTTTCCAGCATTGGAGATCCAGTTGCCGCCGCAGTACGTTCAAACAACGTCCCAATCATTTACAAGCTTGGGTCAGCACGACCTTGTGGACTTCGTGACCACACCCTATCTCAAGAGAAGGGTCTTGAATGCAATGAATACTATCGTCAAGCTCCACAATGAGTATACTGAGACTGTTTCGGACATATTGGCGCCAGTCACTGAAGTCCTGCAGTACGGTGACATTGACACTACCGATGCCGTCGCGGAGTATGCCGAACGTGCGTGCTTTCATCCATGCCAGCCATCCACGCTTTGCTAACTTTGTGTACATCCGCTTAGGCAAATGGCGAAAGGACTGCTGAATTAGAAAGAGGGAGAGAAGGAAGGAAGAGAAGAGAAAAAAAGGAGGAAATCTATCTTTTTTCTCCATGTCGAAATCCCATCGATCTTGGTTCGGGAAATATATATACCTGTATATCTTATATGACACGCTCTTGCAGGATGACCTCACCACGGTCACACAGAAGTTCAACCCAACTTGCAGCCCGTTGCAGTAGACAGACCGCGTGATAAAGTGGATTTGGAGAGAGAATGTAATTCTGGGTATGTGACGTTGTATGCATCATTCCACTCAACTATGATAGGAAGGAAGTTCAACATCAAGACCTTGGCCGATACTATTCGTACATAGTCGAGAGAGATAAAGTGAAAACTACGTGCAGATCTCGCGATTCTGCGTGGTGACTGGGCAAACTTCTGGCGTTGAATCCGTTCCGAGTACATCTCCGAGAGTGACAAGCTTGTTGAAGACCTGGGAGTCCATATCAAGTGTTTGTCAGAACAGTGTTAAGCTTATTTCTGGTCAGCACGTTCACCTCCACATATGCGTCAGCTTTCTGCGCCCCTGTAATGGCGTACTTCTGATTAATCACAGTGAAAGGAACACCCGTGATACCTTTGCGCTGTGCATCCATCATGAGCGCCTGAACTTCTTTGGAGAGCCTGTCAGACTTGAGGAAGTCGATAACCTAGAGTAAAATAGACATCAATGAAAGTACGCAAAACATCGACGCAGAGACTTACGTCCTCCTTGCTCATAACGCCTGCCTCATCGGCCAAATCGGCGAGAGTTTGGGGGCAGCCAATGTCCTTTGCCTCTTCAAAGAAGGCCACGAAGAGTTTGACGAGCAAGGCCTCTTGCAACGCTGGCTCTTTCTGGTAAGCATAAAGGAGGAGGCGATGACTAGACACCGTCTGGCGAAGGTTTCCGCTGAAGCGGCTGATGTTCACATAATCAGCGCCGGCGTTCGGTGGGTAGGGGGATCATGATGGCCATGCTCACAACTTGATCCCTAGCTCGCTACCGCGCTGCTCAAGGAACTTGCACGCCGTCTTGTATCGCGTCTCCCCAAACTTCTTTATGAGATGTTCATTCTGTCAAGCGGACGGAAAAGATGGTAGTCAGAATGTGAATACATCGATTGAAGCCACAGCGCCGACCTTGTCCACCGACTGTCTGCAGCTGAGCGTCGGATCCAGAAGGAATGGTCTGTATTCCAATTGAAACTGAGTATCGGGATGCGCTTCACGAGTGCGCTCCATAGCGAGCTTGAGCTCCTTGTAGCCAATGTAACACCTTTTTGAGATCGAATTGCAATTCAGGGATGTATTCAGCATGCGCAGCAGTGTGAAGACATGAAGAGAAGATGCACTTGCCATGGACAGATAGTGTCGCTAATCACCAAGACAGAGATTGTGGTCATGATGTGGAAGAGAGATTGATGAGAATGCGCATATCCAGCCTTCCAGCAGATGAGAGGGGATCCTAAACGAAGATGACGGAGCTCTTCTTCTGCTGACTGAGGGTGAGCGGCGCACCAGGGCCGGTGTTACAACTTCCGGGTGAACTAAATTCCCCAGGCCCTGCGTAGATTATCCTGCCGCGTTCCAGCAACCTGGATGATTTCGTCCGTATCAAGCCAATCATGTACATCAAATTTGAACTACGTAAGTATTCAATCAATTAGGCATTGGAACGCTGGCATCGTCGGCGACAACAATCCATCGAGGTGGAGACACAGACAGAGCTGACAAGATTGCGCAATAACATGAGGACAGAAGTCGTGCCTTGGATGTTCTAGGCTGGGGTGATAGATGATGAAGCACGAGAGGTTGGTGGAGGTCGGCCAGCTTTGCCGACGCCCATGCAGACTCGGACCAGGGTTTCTAGAGATGCCTGCGAGTTGTTGAGGATATCCTCGTCCCATTGTATTGCCCCTTTCTCGAAGAGCAGCACAATTGTCGATCCACCTAACAGAGTGGAGGTGGTTCATAAGCGTTCTCCATGCATGCAGCACCTTACCCACCAAAAGCAAAATATCCAAATTCGTCGCCACGCTTGACTTCAGCACCCTCCTCCACCGTGGTGACAATGGTCCCAACCATCATCGCTCCGACGCAGACGGCCATAACTCTACCGTAGATAGGACTATCGATCGGAACAATCTTTCTAGCATTCTCGCCGTACACATCCAGCCTGGAATATTAGCCTGTAGTAAGTAACAGCTGCGGATGACACGAAGAGAATGACTAACGTGGTTCGTATGGCTTGAGGCTTGATTGAACGATTAGCTCTACGCGGGGCGCGGGCAACGAGGTGTTCTGCCGAATGCTTACATTCACTGTGTAATACTCCCCGGTGATGTATGTCATGGGCCCTATCTTTCCATCCACTGGAGCGTGAAACCTATGGTAATCCTATGTGCCATATGGTAAGATAGCCAGCAAACCCCTGGTGCATTTTAGGAAGCATATATCACACCTGGGGAGCCAATCTGAAGATTCCCAGCGCACCTCCGGTGTACTTGAGTGCCTCGTCCTTGTAATGGTCGCCCAGCAGCTTGGCCACAGTGAATTCGCGACCTTTGATCCAGATCTTAGTAGCATCTTGGATAGTCTCGAACGCCATCATCCGACAGTCAGCAACGCTTACGACCGTTCTTGGGTCATCAGGGTTGGTGACTGGTCGATATGACATGCGTAGTTTCCTACCCCCAAGTCCGTCAGGACTTAACGCATAAGGAACGATTACGACCTCCGCTTACCGATAGAAAAACTGATTGAATGTTTCTACGTCAGAAGGTGGTGTGTCAATGCGCTTGACAATCTGTCTGTAGCATGATAAACACACTGAAAGACTCCAAAGGATCCGCGATCTCCTCGACGGGAAGGTTGTGGAACGCGATGAAGGGCATGATCTCTCGAGCGGACTCAGGCGCGTCAAACTTCTGCCCTTGCTTAATCGACAAAGACTTCAAAAGACGGCGAGCTGTAGAGTGAATTGATTTAGCATCCAGCCTACTTAATCGGAGCCTGGCTAGGAAATGTCTCGTACCTCGACCGCCCTCCATGCGGCCCTTGGCGCCCTTGTACAGGAGGCGGATTCCAAAACGAACATAACCCTGCATCTTCTCTTCCTCGAGTTGGCCAGTCATTCGGTTCTGAACGATGATGTTACCTGAATTCTAAATACGTGCAAGACGTAAGCTCTGTCACTTTGAAAAAGTGGAGACGATCGACCTACAGCGCCAAGTTGATATGACCCTGCAGAGATCTTGGAAACGACGGTAGAGTACCACTTCCTCTGCGCCTGACTCGCCGTCACATAGTTACCAACGATCATGCGATCCACCCTAGCCCAGTCCGAGCTCGCGCATACCGCCAAATGCGTGACAATATCGCCCTCCGCCTTGGAGTTCATCCTTGGACGATGGCACAGCGGGCATGTCTTTATGTTGATGACTCTCTCGAAGACGTCATCTCCGGCCGAGGACGTCGGTCCCTCCAGGTCGTCGAGATCATCGGCGAGATGATCCGTCGATTGTTGGGAGAGGTCAGACGGATGGATCGACGTTGTGACCTCGGGGATGGTGTCCGCTTGCCCCGGCGTGGCGACAATGGGCGTCTCATCACCATTGATCGTGATATCCGATGCCGTCCTTTCCATCCCAGGCGTGAGCTGTTTAGGAGGCATCAGGCCTTCAGAAGCCGTCGACGCGGGCATTTGCATCGGTTCCTGTCCATCCCTCTGAGGCTTACTGTTGATGGTCGCCACGCCCACCGACTCATCGTTCGACGCTCGAGCGCTGGGACCGGAGAAGTTTAGATTCTGGATGCCGAGATTCGGGTATTCTTCTGTTGGACTCCCTTTTATCAACGGCGTGTTTGCGCCGGTCTCGGGCATCAAACCGTCAGGCGAAACCTTTTTCCGCTGCGCCCTGGGCATCGTGACCGCGTCCTCCAAACATTGCACTGCCTGGTCGAAGGTGATCTCTCCCTCACGTGGGTTTTGGTCGAAGCGAGTGAAGAAGCTGTCGATGGTTTCGCGACTGAGGGTGGAGCCCAGGGTATCCAGCATGGAAGATATCTCGATATGTGAGATGAGGCCGCTATTGTCAGTGTCGTACTGCTTCAGGTATTGCCTCCAGAACCGTTGTCGCAAGGCTCGATAAGGTTGGTATTTTGCCCTGATAGGGACTCAAGATGAGCACAGATCCCCCGCACAGCAGACTATATTTAAACGCACTTACCTGAAAATCAGATAAGGTGCGTGCTTGAACTCCCACTCCGCGCCTTTCTCCGCCGCGACGGGTAGCTTGTATTCCGTCATATCGTGATCTCCCTTCGCAACTTCTTCTGGATAGATTCCAGTGATTGGATCGGGCTGTGGGACATGGGCCATCAACTCGGCTAGATCGAATGACACACCGCCGATGAAGTCGTTGCCCGTCAACTTGTCCCAATCCAGGACGCGCAGCGATACTTTGAAAGAAGTCTCAAAGCGATGTACGTGGAAGAGAAGCTTTTCGTTCCAAACAGGATTCAATGAGTGGCGGATCACACGCGTTCGGAAGACTTTCTTTCCGAAGGAGATGACGCAGAATGGATCCATGTCCCAGCCGGTCCGTGTCACTTAAACGGCCGATCGCGACATCGGTAAACACGGTGGAAACTTAGTGCGAGAGGCGGATAAAGGACGTACTGTTCTTGAGCTTTGGCAGGTCTTCAGCCCTGTTGACTTCCAGCATGACGATCCCGACAGTGTCGTTCATGTTGGTCGCAAAGTTGTAATCACTATTAAATGTGCGCTTGAAGTTGGGCCTGATCTTCTTCGTGCGGCTGGGTGGCCTGGAGGTATCCGACCCTGGTAGGACATCTCCTGAGGAGAGGCGAGGAGACAGCGATGGGCGTATGGGAGCAATGATCCGCGGCAACAACCCTCCAGAAGATGAATGACTGGGTTTTACGGGCGCTGGGGTAGGACCGGCTACCGCAGGTACCGCAGCTTGCTGTGATGATGCCTTCCGGGGTGGAGCGCCGCTCTCTGGTTCGTATTCATCTGTCGAGTATTCATCCCCTGAGCTGAGCCCATCATCTTCCAATTCAGAGTCTGCCCCCATAATCGCGGTACCGACACCCCGAGTCTATCGGGTGTTGAGGCCGTGAGTTATGGCTTCTTTGAGTTGCACAGGAGGACTTACGGGGACTGAGCTGTGGAGTGACAGACTAGTTTGGGTCACCAATTGCTGAAGATCCCTATGTACAGCGTTGTAGTCCGGCACCACCTCCTTGTCAACGGGTGCATAACCGATCTTGAGTCTCAAGGCTCCTTGTGCGGATGTCTTCTTTCGCGTCGACTCGATCGAGACCGCGAATACCTGGCGCGTTCTAAATTAAGGTACGACGCCCTAGTCAACGATGAACGCTTCACATACTGTGTTTCGGAGATCATCAAATGCGTAAGCTGGTGAGGGCTCTTGGTGCTTGAACAGGTCCTCAAACGACAGCGCGGTCTCTCCTAAATAATCCTTGCTCATGAGGTCTTTATCCCAAATCACGAATTGCAGCGCGCCGACATTGCCGATCGTAGAACGGTACAGCGAGAACTCAAACGTCGCGTCTTTCGAGTTGTATTCTGGATTGAGGTTCCTCTTTACCACTGGGGTAGTGTGACGATCCCGTCCGAGTCTGACAACTACGAAGCTGTGGTTTCGTGTTTTGGACATGGATCGCGCAAGCACTGGATCAGCTGGCTTCTATTCTCGGATTCTAGACTACTCACGGATCGCTCTTCCCATTCTTATCCTTGGCCAAGAGATCGGAACAGCCAACGACTTGCACCTTCAAGATAAGCTCCGGCGCCTCATTGGTGGATGGGAGAGACGGCAAAGAGTTCTCGCCTCCAGGGAGGGTGTTTTTCCTCCGGATACCCTTACGCCTGACGTTGGGCGTGACCTTCTTAAAAGTAGACAATAGAACAGACATCGCTTGTGGTAGTAGATGTGGAGGATGGAGGGGATCAGGGACTACAGATTGTACCCTGGTTCATATTCTAATAAAGCATCACGGCCTTGTTAGTGCCGCCCAGCTCGGCCCACGATAGCCTTCCCGCATTGGTGTTCAGAGGCTATACATACCACCATCTTATGATTATCCTCAGAGCTTTTGCTATGACGTCAGCAATCATGACAGCCGAGTAGCCGGTTGCCTGTACTTGACATCTTCCCATGCTCGCATTCAGCTCAAGTATCTTGTGCAGATAACACGTCCCTCAATGCTTAGGTAACCCTAGATCTCAGATTTCGGCTGTGGACTCGAATGGCTTACAGATCCGCACTTTGGACCCAATCACAAGGAAAAAACAAATCTTTCTGAACCCCCTCTACCCTGCTGAAAACCTCGGCAGAAATATTTGGACAGCCATGACAGGTTGGACAAGGATTCGGCCTCTCAACCGCTAGCACGAATCGTCAGCTGCATACACTCTCTTGACATCATCATCCGACGTTTGGCTCTCTCAAGAATTTGGTGATTTTGCCCAACAGAATATTGACTGTATAAACGTCACCTCTCAGAGTGACAACTTAATCATGAATTCTACTGTGATCACGGATGCTCGCGTCGTTGGCGGTGAAAACAATATAACAGTCATCGTTCGAGGAACCACGATCTTCTTTGTATTTGCCAGCCGTCCCGATGACTCTCACATCACCATTGATGGGACTGGCTGGACAATCCTCCCTCGACTGATTGATGCCCAAGCCCATACCAACATCAGTCGACTTGGTGAATCCCTCTGCTGTGGGGCGGCTGCTGAACCGGGGATGGTGAAATAGTGGCCTGCGGAGCAGAGGAAGCAGATTGATGAGATAGATCACGTCTAGGAACGTAGGATTTAGCTTGCTCGATCACTCGACGCGTTGTCGAACAGTCTTGGGTGCCTGCGTGCTTGCCGGACTATATGTCAGATGCCACAACTAAACCCGACGGAGGCACCAGAAGGCCAGCGCGAGGAGGCGGCGACGATGGAGATCAGTAACATGCCCCAGGAGGACACCAAAGGGGGGGGGGTTAAGGACACCAACAAACGGACACGGTATCCATCCTCAAAGTGGCAGTTTAATTCGTCAATAAAGAAGTTCGATGCACAGACTGCATCCACCTCATGGTTGAGAAGGCAAAAGCCTCGGAATACCCTGATTCTCATGTGCTGGACAAGCTAGCGACCTCGTGGTCACCGGGGCAACGAAAATTACGATCTCCATTGGCATCGATAGTCTGCTCACCTCATCATCGACAGACCTTACACTTCCGACATCACCGGGACGATCGCCGACGCCGAGGTCACATCATACGTCTTCCTCGATGCCTCAAGGTTTTCATCTTGAGCATCGGCTGAGGGGCCGGGCTCGCAGATGAGCGAGTCGAGTCGAGTCAAATGTGGACGATGCACAGCCGGAGGCTGTCTTAGCTAACTTCAATACTCTTGCTTCAAGTAATTTCAACGACAATCCCGCGACATTCAAGGCCCCGCACCCCGCGAACGTTGACGCCCGATATCAGAGTCTCAGCACCTTTCGCTATGTCTGGCGGTCTTGCGCACTGAGCAAGCCTCCCCCATGGACTTGATCCATTTATCGAATCAGATCGAAAGCGTTGAAAACAGCCAGTAATGGGCTGTTCCTAAATCGGGACCGCGAAGCAGATTCGGATCCACCTGAAGCCCCAGCGCTTTGGCAATCTTGGTCATGGAGTTTACCTCAGCGTGAACATACACAACTCCTTGCCTCGCACTCTGAAAGCTATTTGTCGCCCGTAGCCTACGCTCCGTGGGGATTGTAATATGCAGCACGATCATGACATTTCAGACGTTCAAACAGATCGGACACTATATTGACTAAGTAGTATGAGGTAACGGAACCGAGATACAAATGAGTGGATAAAAAAGCTCCACAAAATATGAGGGAGTGATAACGTATTTGTCAATGTAACAGCGCTCTACAGTTTCTTCAAGGTGGAGGGATTTACATCATGGAAGAGTCCTTCAGGTTGTCTCTGAAGATGGCGTCTTGCACTGCAAGGCGAAAAAAAAGGGGGGGGGTAATTAGCCAGTCACCTTGGTGCCGGAAGAGATCCTAGACTTACCGCTCACGATGATCTGCCTCGTCGCCTTCGTATCAACCATGCTTGTTAAGTGGGTGTAAAGTTCCCGCCTGAGTTCTATATTATTCTTCCTGTGCACTTGCTTGAAGTGCGCGTTGAAGTACTGAGACACATGGGCGTAATCGTTTGGTCTATCGCCGTATGATGTGATACTAGACAAAAGAGGTTGGTTAACATACCAGACTGACGCCGTGATGTCCACATTAAAGGTAAACCAGGCGGCCTGAGTGACTCACTATTTCTTCACCTTCACACCCGCCTCCAATTTCTTTTTCAGCACGTCCGTCTTGTTCAAGAACAGCACCAGATGTACATTCTTCAACAGCGGATTTGAGCATATCAGCGTAAAGAGTTGTAACGAGTCGTCCACCCGGTTCGTACGGCCATCCTCTTCCAGGTATTGATCAAAGGCCGAGATGGGCGCGAGGAAGATAATCGCATTGGCTTCCTCAAAGTACGGGATCCATTTGGGTCTCTGCCCTCTTGATCCGCCAACGTCGTAGAGTCGCCACTCGTAGGTCTTACCCGTGACCTCGTTGGAAACTTCGAATCGGTGCTCGACGACGCCCATGGTGCGGAGGCGAGCGCGGAGCATGTCGTCATCCGTGGGGATGTAGTCGTGAACGGCAATGCGGGACAGCTCAGAGAGGAAGCTGTAACAGTTGCATCGACGGATATATTAGCAAGTACGTTCCCGGTTCAATAATGGTTCGACAACTTACAAGGTTGAACTCTCCTCCAATCTCAGCCTCCGCTTCTTGAGGATACTCTTCAAGGCCGGATGTTGCCACAATGCCTGTATATCCTCTTGACTCGCCGCAAGTAGGCTGGCGACCTGACGAACGACTGCTTCCTTTTGATCCTGTTCAAAGGCCCACTCGGCGGTGGTTGATGCGTCGAAACTGGCGGTGCTGTCCATGCTCGACCTGTGCTTGGAAGCCTCATTTAGAGTTGGCTCCGTCAGAGAACCCTGGCCGGTCAATGAGAGCTTATTGCTGGTCGCTCTCGGCCGGCGAAGGCCCTGCCAACCGCTACGCACGAAGAAGTCTTCTTTACCCGGCGCGACTTTGACTTCAGTTCCAATCTTACGGGCAAGGATTTCTTCCATGGAGAGTATAGGCGTGAGCCGCAGCCGTAGAGTAATGAGCTGGTTAGCCCAGCCGGGAGGAACGGTGCCTGCAGACGCCTTAGGAGACCGAGGCGAGGTACTGATGAACCCGCTAGGAGTTAGATCGGAGGGGTTTTCCTCTGCGATAGCTCTTCCTTTGCCTTTGAGCGAGGAGGGAATGCGGTAAGATAGGTCGTCCGTGGAGTTGTTCTCGTTCTCGTTATCATCCCGCATGAACGGCCGTGGGGACGACGACGCTACAGGAGAGCCACCGCCTGGAGATAGCGTATCGAAGTCAAGGTCGTATTCATATTCGAGTGCTTCCAGGATGATCCGAACAGACTTGACGAGATTGATATAGACCACAGAACGCCAAGATAAGCGTTCTGCATCCAAGGTCGCCTTAGCGTACATGAGCCGGAACTAGAACAAAAGAATGTGGAGATGAATGAGAAATGGTGTAGGTATCTCTTTGTGAGAGCGAGCGCTTGGCGTACTTGCTTCTGAAGTGTACTCTTGCCACTGGCGCTCTGGCCGAGCAAGAGCAGCCGGACTTCGACGTCCTTCTTCCTCCTCATCGCGTCTTGTTTGATCTGCTCGTCGATAATGTCCGAGATGTGCTTGGCCTCTGCCTCTTTCCGGAGGCGGAAATCTCTCTCCATTAAGGATTCACCTGCGGGTGGAGCAATCAATAAGTCTAGCGGGTCGTCGTTTGGATTCATTCCAGCCAGTGTAGCCGCCATCGTTGTGCTATATTATGTGTGTGCGGACGGGAGGTGAAGAGCGGGAGCGGGAGGAGAGGGATATTGCCAGTTGTAGCTGGGACTGACCTATGTAGGTTCGCGTTTCAGATGCAGCCCTGAGACTGAATTGCTATGAACCCTGATCGGATCCCTTTTCAACTTCGACTTCCACACATCAAATTCCATGTGTTTTTGTTTTGAAGCCATCCGCCAGAAGATCTAAACCCATCCGTAGGCCGCTTCATGTTCCAGCAATTTGCCGGTTTGTTTGTATGGTCATTGGGGCAAATGCAGTATGTGTTGCAATCGACAACGATCGTCACAAGCTACGGAAACAGAATATAGGGTATGCGGCCGAATTGAACTGATAGCGTAGTAGAGGCATTTGGTCCGGTATTTCAGCCGGGAGCCGACACTGGCTGAGGACCCGGCGGGAGCTATTTTACGATTGAGTAGAACAATTAGGGAGAAGCAAATGTTAACATCTCGTCGTCGAGCAACTACTTCCGCCGACTTCCACCTCTACATTTCCATAAAGGGACGGACTGATCGCCTTGCCATATATGGTATAGTACCTATATGTAATTTGGTGCCGCCAGGCTACTACTGAGTGCTGGTCTTCTTGCGAAGTCCGTCACCCTACATACGACACTTGGAGACCTCAAGCTCGAAATCTTCTGTGAGGCTGTCCCGAAGACTGCTGAGGTGTGGCTCTCGATCCGAATGCACCGAAAAGGAACTGATATCGAGTGTATCTTTTAAGAATTTCCTAGCACTTTGTGCTTCTGGGTCTTACGATGGCTGTGTCTTCCACAGGTTACACTTTCCATATCCCCCTAGAAAGACTTTCAGGCATTTGATCCAGTAGACTATATCGTAGGAATATTCGAGGTTTCATGATTCAGACTGGCGATCCAACCAATACCGGCAAAGGCGGACAATCCATATGGGGGAAACCTTTCCCGGATGAGATTCGGAGCACTCTCAAGGTTGGTCTAGTACGGTACTCGGTACGACAATTAAATTACATTGATGAACTCCTATTATTTCAAGTTCAATGCCCGAGGGATGGTTGCCATGGCCAACGGTGGTCCCGACACCAACAAGTCACAGTTCTTCATCACTTACGCAAAACAGGCGCATTTGGAGGGTAAATATACCATCTTTGGAAAGTCAGTTTCTTCTCTCTAACTCCCGCGTACCCTCGGAGTCCTAATATCTATATTATTATTTACCGGTTAGGGTGATTGATGGTGCGGATACGACTCTCGACACGATGGAAAAAATTCCCGTCTCTGAGAAGAATCGGCCTCTTAATGACATCAAATTACTTAATGTACATCATGTTTGCGCGCCCCACAGCGCAAGTAGTGGTATTGACATGCCTTCCTATTTCAGATTACCATACATGCCAATCCTCTTGCTGCTTCTTAGTGGTGCAAACCAAGGCTTGTTGTACAACCCATGGACTACCCTGGACGGCTGTTCATATACGGCTTGGCGATGGAAGATCTTCAACGCTTCTCATCGCTTGGACTGGATCCGCGTCTCAAAGCACCTTGATGAAATGCATCGTATCCACAGCTTTCATACCGTCTTCAATCAAACATCTTGCTGTATATCTAAAAGGATTGGGTTTCTGCTAAAGCCTTGGTAACACATATCTTCCTCATGAAGACGGCTTCTTCCGCTGCATCATTCCAACCAACTCCTTTTGGAGATCTTTCTGCCTCCGCGCCTTTTCCAGGCTATCCACGCTTCTCAGATCAAAGACAATGTCCCGCGTCTTCCCAAAGTACACCTCCTGTAGGAGATTACGCATCTTGATCTCCATGTCTTCGATCATTCGCCCCGTGTTAACGATGTGTGAGGACGAGTCTATCACTGGAGCATCCGCCTCAGCCTGGACGTCAAAGCGCTTGTTAGTTAGCCAAATAGAACTCGTACAAATATAAAGGAGCGGCAGAAACTTATCACGAACTTGTCGCGTCATGCTCCCGCTAAGGTCGACGTTATCCTCTTTTGTGTTGTTCCATTCACCGTCCTTGGGCTTATGCGAAGGATCTGCCTGGCTCTTCCCGCTGACCATCTGGAGCATCACGGTACTTGTAAGCTTATAGTGCGCGGTTCGTCCGCGTTCAGAGGTCTCGAAGACGTGGATGGAGTCCCAAGAGCCCGTGGGTGCTGAAGAGGATTGTGGCTTTATGACTGCACGCCGTCAGTGGAAGTGAAGGGAAGGTGTTGCCAGGTCAGAAGCTGTGGTCTGTAGTACCGCAGTGGGGGTAAGGGGTAAAGCAATTGCCCCACCTTTCTTAAGCAGTACAACTCCAGCAAATCCGCCGTCTTCTAGGTCCCAGAGGAACACTGACGAGACACCACCGCCTTCATAGTACCTGTGCGTCGATCGCGTTAGATGATACGTCTATTCTATATTATATTTCCACTTACATCTCCCTGTATGCGTCGAACGCCTCATTCGCTTGAATCTCTAGCTTCCGCAGCTTAGCAGATGGGACAGTCCCGTCCTCTAATGGTGGATCGTACTCGTTCGACCAAGGAGACCTAGACATACATTCCTAAGTCTCATTGCTGTCGTTTCCATAGTTATCAGAGCAGTCAACGCACCTGTAGCTCTCCCCGTCCCGATTGTAATCGCAGGTCAAGAATTCCCTCCCAGTGGTTTTGTCCAGCCTAACCTTCAACGGCTGGTCTACGCAACCCAGAAACTCATCCGCGAAGTCCGGCACGAGTTGTATCAGTGCCTGGACGTTCTCTTCGATCCGAGTTGGAGGTAGGCGCCGCATGAGGTCGAGCATGCTCTCGAGTGTATCACCACTCCCTTCTTGTGCATAGGACATCAATGGGAAGTCTACAGGTAGTGTAGATATGAACGAGTAGGAGGTTAATGCGTCGTGGATTTCGGTGGACGACGATGAAGATGACTGCGAAGCAGTTGCGAAGGGAGGCTCAGGGCGCGTCAGGGCAGTTGTTCATTCACCAATCGGCGCAGTTGCTTTCCAACACCAAATTGAATACACTACTGATGCAGAGCTTACATCCAAGCTCTTGACAGAAAAGAACACGGCACCTCAGCCATTACTGCAAATAAATCGCCTGGGAAGTCCGCGGAGCTACTGTGCATTCGCCAAGCTCGCCTCATAGAATTCTCTCTAAAGGCTGGACAGCTGTAGGAGGCTCCTGTAGTCCGCCTGGATCCTCACAATGAAATGATTGGACGTATTCGACCACGTTGTAGCGTTTATACTTGATCCAATTGGGGACAACGCTCATTCCACATACAGTCTATCAAGCCAGAGACCACAGCATTAGCGAAATGGCACGGAATGGTAGGTATCTAGACTGTCAAACCTGGTAAACCTCGACAAGGATCACCATTTCTGGGTTTTCAAGATCCACTTTGTGGCCATGGTCAGAAGGGACACATTTGGCGAGCTCTGGTACAAGGGCTTGAGACTCGAACTTGTGATTATTCCTTACACGACACTGAATCTTGTACTGGAGAAGGAGTAAAAATGTCATCAGTACAAACTAGGTGTGAAAGTAAATGGCGATAGCGTGCTCACGCGATGCGCTACAGATGGAACACACTCGAACACAGAGGGGAAGATATTGCGAGCAAGAGAAAGTATTTCGGGTTGGTTGGCAGCACAGGTCCCGGTCACGGGTGATAGGCGCAGCACGTTCCTGTCAATGATACGGTAAGCACGACGATGTACAACGACATATAGTGATACGCTACCTGGTCCGCGCTTGTTTGGTGCGCTCGATCTCCTCAAAGTAGGCAAGGACGAGTTTAACGGGATCCACAGGTGGCCGGCAAGAGATGAAGGCAACTACACCGATCCCAAAGGTCAGGTGGGAAAAGAGGCTCGTAGAGCCTACCGATCACGAACGGCATTTGGTGTCCACAAAGATATTCCCTGTTGTATTAGAGTGTATCAGATAACCCAAGGTTATGACTTGAGATGATTCGTGGATAGCTTACTGAACCTCTGAGTTGGTCTATGTGGCTTACGGATAGCCGCCAGCTCATTAGCCAACTGCTTGTCTAGGTCTTCCTCTTCCTCAGCAGCCTCATCACCAGAGCCATTAAAATCCATTGCTTTCTCAGGTGGCCACAACTCTCCTGCTATCTGAGATCTCGACGTGAGCAATGATAAGCCGAAGGTCCATCCAAACGCAATGGAGAGACGCCTTACAGATTCCAGCACGTCCAAAAGCTCCCCGATGACCTGTTTCTCCTTCCCCATCGGACATGTGCACCATATCCCAGGGCCCTCCACGACGCCTCGCCTTTGGTTGGCCTCGTCAAAGGAATCACGTGAATCGTCAGTCAGGCCGTCGGCATATTTGAACAGTGGAAGGGCACTCACTAAGCGCGCTTTATACTTGTTTTTGGTTCTTTGCCGGTCTGTGAGGCTGCTGGTACTCATGACACTCCTCAATGTTGTGATGACTGGCAAAGGTGGTGGATGTCAGTTTTGAACATCATTTGCGTGCCTGATGTTTTGTCGCAAGATTGTGGTTCACCTTCCCCACCAACGAAAAGGCGCTGAGAGTCCTCGACAAGATGCTGTTTTGAACTACCAAGCGGGTGACCAGACGTGCTTCGACTAGTATAACGAACACGTTCATCTTATTCACGGCCCCAAAACAGTCTCACCCAAGCTCGATCGCAGCCTATCTCGAGGCATCCTCGCTGCTATGCCTGCTGATACAAGCCGAACCCGATCTGTGCTCCCAAATCTGACTGCTCCCCATATCCGGTTATGTGCACAAAGAAGCGTGGTGTTGGTTGATTATTTCACTGGAGGCAACGCCCTTTCCTTGCGATCTTCGACTGCAATTCCCATCACACATAGGATGGGGCCCAGATGATGTGAGAAAACCTTGTGCTACATCAAAAAACTGTGTTGTGCGCATTAATCACTTGGGATACATGGGACTCTGGAAGGTCCTGTGGAGCTCAGATACGAAGTTTGACCTTGCAACTGAAGATCGACCTGCTCATCCTGATATACGATGTTCTTTGAGAACTCAGTACATATCCCGTCTCACAAGCATGTGGCCAGAGGTTCATTCCAGGTTCGAATGTCAGAAGCTGCTAGGCCTGCCCGCGCCAAAGGCGGAGGTATATTTGACTTTGGCAACCGCTACAGCTCAGCGGTACTTGGGCCGAATACAGGATAGACAAGTGGGCGTTGAGATAGGCTCTGGAGCAGCTCAGACGACCTGACGCGACGCTGAACAAGCTCGGTGGATCGAACATCGCTTCATTTGTCCCTGTCATTCCGCCTTTGGCTGTCTATTTGAATCTACAAGAGCTCTGGCTCGACCAACTCACCGACCGCCCGTGAGTGTGTCCCATGACAGGGGGAAAGACTGGTTGGATACGGGACTATGGTGGCGGTTGTCTCATGGAGGTAAACATGGTACTAAAGATTCTCGAAATCATCGCATTAACAGACCCCGATCGACGGAAGCCTGGTCTGGAGGGTTCTATCGATGACGATCTCACTATATGACGATCTCACCGCCGAGAATATGGACGCATCTAGAAGAGAGACACTTCGCATCTGCAAGTCGCACGTGCTGTCGATGCCGCGCCTGGATCGAAGATTTCAAAGACAACAAAGTTGCTATAATTTCTCAAAACGCACCAATATAAGTGGAGGCACTTGGTTACACTTGTGTGGATGTAAAGCAGATTCAAGAGATAAGAGACGAAATAGTAGCCAGGGAACAGAGAGTATGGTACCAGAAGCAGGGGGGGGGGATTACAGCCTAGAAGAAAGACAACGAAGGGAGCGGAATAGACGAACGAAGGACTAAAAGTGGCCAATAGCAGAAAAGTGTGCATGTCAGAAATGCGTAAGGGTACAAGATCTCGTAAACCGAAGAAAGAAGTAATGCCAGAGAAGAAGTCGTGTGTCGAAATTCTAGGAGCGGTTCGGTTTGTGAAGTGAGTTGGACGTCGAACGAAGGTGGCGATGGCTCGTTTGGCGCTAGAACGTACAAGAAGGGAAGTCGACGGGATCGACTGAAGGTCGGCGCAGTAGAGCACCAGGCCAGGAGTTGCGATGAGGTCCAGGGGATCGCTGAGAGGTTCCACCTATGCCCGGATTTTGCTCCTCCCATTGCTCGCTGTCCTGAGATTACTACTGCCCCTCAGCCTATTGAAAGTATCACCACCTTCACCATCCTCATCTATTTCGTCATCATCGCCTTCACCATCTCCGTCCTCATCTCCGCGGCCGTAACAATCCCTTTCCCCGCTCCCACGGGCATATGGTGGCGGCGACGCTCCACGTCGAGATGAGGACCTTGAAGAGTGTGAGATATGCGAAGAGGATATGGCAGCGACGGGTACTCGGCCCCATCCAGAAGGCGCCATAGTAGAGAGCTTCTCGTGGTGAGTGTTATTGGTGCCATTCTTGTCCTTGCCGCTCTTGTTCCCGGAAGGCGCGCTGGCCTTCCGGTGTTCCGGTTTGTTGGTGGTGCTGCCGTGGTTACCGTTAATGTGAGCGATAGGGGGTGCGCCATTTTCATGAGGGTGGGTCTTGTGTGTGGCCATGGGGCTGAGAACGTAAGGGTTGTGTGAGGAAGCAGAATCCATGGGTGGGAGCGGTCCCTGGGTGGACGGTCCATCTAAACGGGCGCCGAAACCATTGGAATGATTGGCGGACAATCCCCAGCTTGAGCCATTGACGGGGCGTGATTGAAGCGAAGGATACTTGATGGGGGAGGCAGTCTGGGCGGGGTGCTGCTTCTGGCGTTTTGAAGGTCGTTGACGGCCGTCAGCATCCTCGTAGTCCTCGTCATCCTCCTCGTCCTCCAGCTCTTCGTCATCATCATTAACGTCTTCACCTCCAGCGTTTGCAGCAGCTCCGTTGACGGCGATCGCTGGGACAGGCGCATGCGATGGCGGCGGAAAAGGTGGCTGCGGATCACCACCATCCATCTCCTTCCGTCCGCTCTCCTTTGCTTTGCCCCTCTCATTCCCCGCAATCCGCATCTGATGATGGCGCGCCTCGGGTACGCTGATCGTACCTGCGAGGCTCTCTACAGCTTCCATCTTTCGCCCGCCGTTGACATGCTGCATCCCCTGATTGTCTTCGCCTCCCTCGTCGTCATCATCATCACCGCCATCATCTTGTCCATCTTCATCACCGTCATCGCCTCGGCCCTTCCCGTTGGCGTTGGCGTTGGCCGCACGTACGCCGCCGACGGTACCGTTGACAGCGCCAGGTTGAGCGGGGACGATTCCGTTGGCACCGATACCGTTCTTGTGCGCGGATGCTTGAAGCATTGGGATAGTAATGTAAGTCTGAGGGGAGCGTTTGGCAAGCTTGGCAAAGTCTACGTGGCCCATACAAGACAAGATTGGTCAGCCTGAAATTAAGGGAAATACCTCGAGTGGCACTCACGTAGTCCACAGGCATTGCATAGCGTCCTCGCACCATCGGGACCCCTCCTCCACTCGGGCGTCTCGGTACTCATGCAGGAATGGCACTTTCCAGGAGGCGTCGCTCTCTGCTTGAACGCGCACACACGGAGATCAACCGAAAGAACAAATTCAAGAGCGCGACAATCAGCCAAACTCCCGAGCATCAAAGAAGTGGTTCAGAGGTTCGAAGATATTCAACTCACACTTCGCTTCTTGTACTTCGTCTTTTGCTGGGGTAGGACACCACCCTGCGACGCGGTTCGCTTCGCTGTAATGGTCCGCATATCCTTCTCTGCGAGTTCATACGCCTCCTGGTTGTCCCCAAACATCCTTAACCGCCGATCCTTGCTCATCCCCCACTCTCCCTCTTCATTCGCACCCGCACCTCCATTCGGATTCGAATTCTCGTCCCCCGGGGCGATGTTCTCCAACAGATCCGAGGACCCAACGACATCGTTCTCCCCTCGCCTCTCGCTGATCTTGCGTTTCTTCTTCAATCCCAAAGATTGATCGCGTTCGGGAAAGTTGACGTTGTTATTGTTGAGCTGCACGGATGGCGTGGCGGACCTCGCTGCTCCCGTTGCTCCTCCAGCGCCAGGCCCGCTGCCATTAGGTGCGGTGTGAGGCATCGAATTGCCGATGGAGGTGGCATCGAGTGCCTTGCGGATCGGTTTGGACTCGTCCGCGAGCCTGAAGAGCAGTTGAACGATCGTCTCAGCGCGTTGAGCCATTTCTTTGGTCTCTTGCACAGAGGGTCGAGCGGGTCGCGGGGGTGCGCCAGGAGCGTGAGGTTGAAATCCAGCTAAACCAAAGTCCATGGAATGAATGCAATCAATAAAACGAAATAATCCGAGGGGCTTTCTTTCTTTTTCTTTCTTTTTCCATAAACGAACAAAAAAAAAAAAAACCCACCATAGTAATTCGCAAACGCCATGATCCGCTGACAATGTTCCAAGATCTGATAAGAAACAAATATGACGAAACCCATTACCGTCAGTCTCATGCATTTTGTTTCAGGGGATCGCCAAAGCATCCGAAGACAAGGATGGATCGCGTGTGGGTGAGAAGACGGAAGCCGCAGGCGATTCTCACCTGAGCGATCGGCTTATCGGCGGGTGCAGTCATGATCACCGATGATAAAGGTTGTTGCAGGGACGCCATAGGCTGGGAAGGCATCTGAGGTCCACCCGAGCCCATCGGGAGCGGTTGATTGGACGTCGAAGCCATCATCACTGGTTGCCCCGGCGGACCAGGAGGAGGGCCGTTCGACCATTCTAACGCTGGTGGTGCCGAGAGTGGCGGAGGCTGTTGCTGCGGCTGCTGTGGGTACTGAGCATACTGTCCGGTAGGTACTGGCGGGGCCCCATACGCAACTTGTTGCGGTGGAGGTTGTTGGGGGTATGCTTGCTGTTGTGGTTGCATATGATACCCATTGTATGATGGATGAGCGGGTTGTACAGGAGGTCCAAGTGGTCCTGTAGACCACTCAGGATACCCTATTGGAGGCGCTTGAGAGTTGGCGTAGCCGTATACGGCTGGCGGTGGAGGGGGCCCTTGATTTTGAGGTGGCGGTAGCGGCCGCTGTCCGTACATTGTACCGTTACTCATGGAAATATCGCCAGGCGGGGGAGGATGGGCTTGGGATGATGACGATGGAGTGTGTTGTTGCTGTGGACCTCCGTACCCGTTTGGCGTATACGGCGGCTGCTGCTGCTGAACTGGCGGCGGGGCACCAAGATGATAGATCTGAGATTGGTTGGGAGCGGGTTGTGCTGGCGCTGGGGTGTGAGTTGGGTAAGGGACGATCGGTCTTGTCTCGACCAGGTGCGGCTGAGTTGGTGGAGGGTAGGCGCTGTGTGAATCGGGGGGCGGCAGTTGTTGGAGCGGATAGGGCGCAGGTTCTCCCCTGTATACTGAAGATGATGGGGCGGCGGAAGACGATGGAGGAGGTATTTGAGGAGGTGGTAACAGCGGAGGAGGGCTGGTCCCTCTCTGCCGCTTCTGACCCAACGAATAACCTTCGCTTGGCGATGGCTGTTGCTGCTGCTGGCCTCCATGCGAACTCGTCATCCCTCCCAACGGCTCGATGCTCCCATACTGTGAGGAGGAGGACGATGAGGACGGCTGCTGTTGTTGAATGCCCGATGGGGTGCCAATCGGTCCAGATCTGCGGTTGGTGAACGAAGAAGCGAACGGCGAATCGGGCGGTTGTTGGGATTGCAGATGTGGATGCGGCCCTCCTGCATCCGTGCTCATCGGCCTCACCCCTGCACTCGCACCCGACCTCGACCAGCTCTCCCTGGGGAGAGTCTGTGGTGGTGGCATGTCCATGCTGCTTGGATTGTTGGAAGGTGCTGGGGATCCCGATGGCTCATGTGCGAGACCGAGAGTGCGTATGGGAGGTAATTTGAATGACGACTGTGGCAATGAATGATGCTGATATGGTGCATGATGGTGACTGCCAGCACTGTAGGCACTCGCTGGCGTGATGGGTCGGCGATGGAAAGAATCAGGAGACTCGCTCATCGTCGGGTGTGTCGTCGACGGGGGGGGGTGAAGAGGTGAGGAAGGTGGTAGTAAGAGAACGAGATGTGGGTCGGAATAAGGGGACGAGGCGTGAAAGGGGAAACGGAGATGACGGGACTGGGCGGAATATTGGCATTTGCGTGGAAGCTAAGCTAGCTCGATATGGTACTCAAAATCCGACAATTCAGCTCCGAACCCTGCTCCAGCCCATCTCCCAGATTTGCTCACATCGCCTACTCTCCTCCTCCTCGCACCTCACACAGGCGGACTCGTTTCCCCCGACACATAAATATCAATACTCTACTCTAGAGCATCCGTGTCTTCTATTTCTCAGTGGCATTCATCTAACAGAATATCAAGTGCCTTTGTCTTCCCATCGGCTGGGGGGGGGGATCCGGGAGTAAATCTCGCGGGTTCAATCGGGGCATGAGACTTTGAGATCCAATTTTGCATTGCAACCGACCACGTCAGCAAATCCGACAGGTTGGCCTGGAGCCAAATCTCATCCCATTTCCGATCCCATGGGATTGCTGGACAAGCTAATAAACTTGCTCCGCATACGCTCTGCCTTGTCAGTCTCTACGTACAGTTCGGCATTCAGCATTTTTGGAGGCAAGCTGGGTAAGGGGCTGGATGAATCCAGATCGTATGTGTTTGCATGCCGAATCTGGGGGACCACGAGGCGACGAGATAACGATTCCCTCAACCACCCGATCACGTTCCCGTCCCTTTCGCATCGGGCGTGGCGTGTTGATTCCATTTGGCTCTTTCGAAACGAACGTTCTCGTCGTTTCCCCTCCCTTCCTCTCCTCAACCACCTCGGCATCCGAGAGTCCTACTGAGTGGGTAAAAACCACCTCCACGCACTTGCCTATGCTCTTACCTTCCCGCTACCAAGGCCCTCCCATTGATCCCCAGCCATGCAAGAGAGCCTAATCATAATCGAATCTTGATTCACACCCGATCTGGTATAGCTTCAGGAAGTAACGAGTGGAGTGAGTGTGAAACGAGGCCGAAGTGGCAACATCCGTATAAGGCGTAGTCAAGGGATATTGTCGTTGCCGAGA
The DNA here is from genome assembly GCA_019632285.1 of Tulasnella sp. 332. Taxonomy (NCBI): domain Eukaryota; kingdom Fungi; phylum Basidiomycota; class Agaricomycetes; order Cantharellales; family Tulasnellaceae; genus Tulasnella; species Tulasnella sp. 332. Next base: position 3,381 of record WSTV01000359.1, on the reverse strand, counting down.
CAGACCCGAACGAGTGGGCCTCGGGCTAGAAACGCGGCAAGCCACCGACTTCCCGATCCATCGACTTTCGATCATTCTACCAGATCCAGTGAATTTCTCGGTGAACTTGGGACGATGCAAAACCTGAGATCAAGCATGTGTACGGTGTTTTCATGGGTCACGTCCGACAGTCCTATGAAAGCGGCGACAACAATCGTCGTGGTCCCATGTGGGTGTCAAGCTTGGGTGGAGGGGAGAAACTCTTCTTCCGCGTCGCATTGTCTAGTTTACCGTTGTCTTTTCTCGGGAGAAGAATCTTTCACCGGCACATTTAGCGTAACGATCACCTTGAAAATATCGACTGAGACCGGAAATTCATTCTATTGCTTACAGCAGCGTGGGCTCGCTTGAACTATAGAAATCTGATGATCCCTCCCTGTGCTGCTTTCGCGACTCTTCGAATATCGCCCTGTCTGGGGGTTACGGGTCAATCAACGGGCCCAAGGCCCATGCGCTGGACTGGACATATCATCATCATGACTTCGTTCTGTGATATTCCTGGGCCGAATATCGGGGTGTGTTATTCCCGCAAAAGACATACATCGTGCTCTTTCTAGGCCCACATCGCCATCTTCTCGATTGGTTGCCGAAGTCATGGTTGAGTCCAAGTGGCAGGAAAGCGAGCGAAAGAGAAGAAGAAGAAGAAGAAAAGCCAAGGAAGTTAAGGAAGCGTAAACTTCGAAGGATAGACTTGAAATTAAAATGCGAAAAGGATACAAGGGGCCAACCGAAAGTTAGACACTGCCATCTGGGAGACCCAACCGATCATCGCGGGCCCAGCGGGGGTGACAAATCCGCAAGCTCGCCTTCGTTATCTAGGATGATACTACCCTTCGCGGCCAATCCGTTTAGCATCACAGACGAGTAGTAACCCCTTACGGTCAAGTCCCATTCCCTGCAACGTCGTTTGGTCATGCGATCCCGGCCACAGCTCCAATGAACCGGCTTCGGGAAGGTGATATTCACGTCGTTCCCTCGTGTAACATTCGCCAGGAATCGAGCTGTGGCCTTGAGCTCCTCGTCCGACTTCCCACTGTGCCGTATATGCGAGCTGCGGAGGCGAAGAGCATCCAGTTGACCGCGAAATGCGATCGCGGTCGTGTATAGCCCTTTAACGTACGCGGCTCCGACCGGTATCTCGAGGTGTTCGATCCGTCGACAGTTCCTTGCAAAGTGCTCTACACTCATGAGCGTCGCTCTTGGGATTAATCTGGGCGATGGGACGGTCGTTTGATTGATCTTCTTGGATGTCACCCCAAAAGTTAGCTCTTCGATATCAGGCCACGACTCGGAGACACGTTTCCAATCCTTATCCGTGAGATTGAAATCTCTTGGTAACGGTTTCACTTCGTACACGTTCAGTGCGAAGATCTTGAGCGCTGAGCAGCTGAACAACGGCGAGAGCGATGGGTCGGGCCGTGTCGTGTGCGGATCGTCATCCTCGTCTCCCATAGCGGACTCCATCCGGAACGACTCCAAGGCTGGGCACGCGATGTTGAGGCCTCGAAAGATGTCTCGGAGGTCATCCCAGAGGATACAGTGATTGTTTTCGACATCGAGGATGGTCAGGTTTCGCCACCGCACTCCTGACGAACACAATCTCAGGAGGCCTGGAGCGTTACTCGACACTGTGACTGGCCCAGCGATCTCAAACGTGATTGGAACGAGGGGACGGTCCCAGTCATCGTTCCCCTTGACATCAAGACCGGCGAGCGAGTCTACAAGCGGGAGCCTGTCGAGTAGCACCTTGTGTGCCAGGCAGGATGAAGGAACGGATGCACTCTGCAGTGGATGTTTTGCTATCAGGTCGAAGATGAGATGATAGATCGCGAAGCCGTTCTCCCCTGTGTCGCCAGCCACCCTTTCCATCGCGCCGACGTCTAAATGGCACAGGCGAGCTCCCTCGGGCATATCCCTGACTCGCTCCAGCGCCCCCATCCAGTCCGACAATGTCTTGGAGTCTCCCTTCACCGTCACCGAAGTCAAAGTCACGCATCCACTCAGGAAGAGAGACAATTCATCCAAACCTTGGCTATTATCGAGGCGAAGCGTGAGCTCTTTCAACTTTGGTAGCAACGGCCACGTGCGACTGGCACGGCGTGATACAGACTCCAAGGTCGAGCTGATCATGCTTCTGGTGGCGTGATTCGAGCCAGGATCAGATACCACACCCACGGATCTGATTCTTGATGCGTAATAATCGAAGCGTATCCAATCTTCGCTATCGATTTGTCGCGCGAATTTCTTCAACATGAATCATCATGAACACTCGAATTTCAAAAAGGGGGTCATATGGACTGCGACTCACCCAGCAAGAAGAGGTGGAGACGTCAAGCAGTCCACTGGCACACCAGATCCGAAGTAAACACCCCACATCTGGAATATCTTCCCACAACAGATCCAGTGCCGCCTCCCTAATCGACTGACAGGTCAAGGCACAAGCGAGAAGGTCTTTTGGAGATCGGAGCTTCAAGGCACTGGGACCGATGGATCGTAGATGAAAGAGGACATGTCTTAGAACCTCGTCGATGACGAAGACATCGAGAGCTCTGTTGGACGATCCGCTCTATACTCAATACATCACATCAATACGCGGGTAGAGCATTGCAGGGAGGGGGGGTTCAGTACTCACTTTAGGGCATGGCACAACAATAAAGGTGGTGGCGTTTGCCGAATCCAGCTGCTTGGAAGGCCCCAAGGTGCCTATGTACATAATCTTGTTGACAAGAGCGAAAATTGAATAGTGGAGAGAGTCAACGAAGATTAGGCTTCATTATATGACCAGTTTTCAGCCACATTGGGGTTCAGAAGCTTACCGTGGTCTGTTCGTCCAAAAAGAACGGAAATACTCCTCGAAAACAGGGTCTTCTACTACCGGGAAAGGATCTTATTATGTCACACTCAGCATACACAGGTAGCCTCTCCTGTCTTCTACTCCTATTCAATCATACTACCTGAGGCGATAGAGATAAACGACATGACTCAACATAGAATAAAGAGGTTTTTTCCCATCACTACATCGACTCAAAGCAATCCTCTACAGTCAAGTCCCATTCCCTGCAATGCCGTTTATTCCTACGGGCCCGGCCGCAGTTCCAGTGCGTTGGCCTCGGAGAAACGACCACTACGGCGTCGTTCCCTCGAACGACGTTTTTTAGAAATCGAGCAGCCAACTTCAGCTCCATATCAGATTTATCGCTGTGATTGATATGCGAACCTCGCAGACTAAGCAACTCTAGCCGACCCCCGAATGAGACCGTGGTCTCTCCCAACTCCGCGGCGTACACGTTACCGATGGGGATCTCGAGTTGCTCCATCCGCTGACAGTTACTCGCAAAGTGA